>CANYCX011691425.1:0-34955 GCA_948193385.1 Breynia disticha f. nivosa | reverse complement strand
TTAAATATCATACTCCACTTTATTTTAAATAACATTACATGCAACACTGCTAATCGAGGATTATTTAAAAAAGTGGTTGAAATAATTATTTAAAAAAATTAAAAAAAATAATAAAAAAAAGAAATAATGGAACCACCTGTTCTAACAAGGAACTGGCGGTTTAACCGCCTGTTGAACCGGCGGTTAAACCGCCGGTTCACGGTTCAGCACTTGGTTGAACCGTAATCGGCCCGTCCTGAGACCGGTTTTGCCCAGTTCCGGGCCGGTCCGGGCCTGCGAACCGACGGGTCCAGCCGGGCCGGTTCCGGTCCGGCCAGCCGGTTCCAGGCTCAGAATTCCACCTCTACAGATGATATCCCAGATAGTCTCGTGACAGAACCAACTGTAGCAAGTCCTCAGCCAGAGGAACTCATTGGACAAAGCAGTGCGCAACAGTCTGACACGCCACAATCTCCTACTCCAACTCCTGTATTGAGAAGGTCTTCTCGACCTCATGTGCCTAATAGGAGATACATGAACTATTTGTTGCTGACTGATGGAGGAGAGCCTGAATGCTATGATGAAGCCTGTCAGACTGAAGATGCTAGCAAGTGGGAGCTTGCTAGGAAAGTCGAGATGAAGTCTCTAATTTCTAATCAGACATGGGAGCTAGCTGAGTTACCCATAGGAAAGAAGACACTTCACAATAAACTGAAGTTGTGCTCAACTTCAGTTGGTCTCAACTTCAGTTGGTCTGCTAGAGTAACAAGACTACAAAAGCTGTTGTATTGATCGAGGTGTGAAGACAGATTGAAATCAGTTTTCAAGTGGGAGATTGTTGGTCAAAGAAGACAATTGCAACTTGCAGTTGCCTTTTTTGAAAAGAGAGATTTTGCGTGAGAAAGCAACTGCAACTTTCAGTTCCGTTCTTTGAAAAGAATGTTTTTACATGTGAAATGATTTGTAGGTTGTGGGCGACCATTGCCTATAAATAAAGGAGAGATTTCATTTGTAAAATGTACACACAAAAACCTCAGAGAGAAAAAGAGGTGAGAGAGTGAGTTTGAGAGAAATTTTTCAGGTATATCTAAGTTGTGAGTGTCGTAAACATTTTGTATATTTTCTCCCTTAGTGAAATATTTGCAGCAGCCCGTGGAGTAGGCCAGTTTGCCGAACCACGTAAAATTTGTGTATGTTATTTTGTCCCTCTCGCAAGTCTAGCTTATTGGAAATCAGGCTTAATTTCTTACAAAGACAACTACAAAGAAGCAATTGAGGCCTCCTTCAAAGTCTTTACTCCACAAGGAATTAGTAAGTTTTAATTTCTTAAGCATATAATGTTTTGATTTTTGGCAAAAATATTCCCACAAAAACTGTTATTTATTGCAATAATATGGAAATTGGCTTGTATTTTTATGTTGCTTGGTTGAGATAAACGCGAATCATGCAACAAAAGTTTTTCATGTATTAAAATTTATAAATTTATTGTAGGATATGTTTCAGTAGAACTGTATCTTGACCATTGACCTATTTAATGGAAGATTGGTAATTTGACTTATACCTTCCACTATAAGATGTACCTGGAATTATTTTTGTTATTTTCTCTTCTTGTGGATGTGCTATACATTTTTGAATTTGAATTGGTGTTTTGAGACATGGGATTCATACATTTCCAAATAGTATTTGTAGGTCTATAGTGATGCCTGTATTCATTTTTTTTAAACAAGTTTATACACTTTTTCCCATGGTTTAACTGTTAAATTCTTTTTTAATCTCTTTTAACTCTTTTCTGGCATCTCAGGTCAAGATTTGCAGCAGGTAATCAGTGATAGCTCTGTTGACGTTGATTCAAATTTGTCAGACTTTTGGGTGATGGTGGCTGCTTTGAAGGTGATGATTATATCTTGGTTATTCTCAGTGGCACGTGTTCATTGCTCGCTGTCTTCAAATAACATTGGTTTAATGTGACTACAGTAGGTGCTTAAAGCTCATTTTCAGTTTACCGCAAGTGAATTTTTTGTATCCTAGTTTGCTGTATTTTCACACGGTGTTTTGCAGAATGCTTAATTAACCATCCATGAGAGTTGTTATGGTTAAATCCTTTTTTTAGTTTGAAGCTAATCTTTTTATTCTGTTTTCCTATAATTAGTTTTACCCGATTTGTGACTAGTTACCAGATGTCTTTATGGCAATACCTATTTCTTTAGGAGTGTTGCCATTTGCAAATGGTGATATTTAATAAATGGATTTCTCTATTTATTGAGAATGAATAGGCTGATATTGTTGGTGATACTTAATGGTTGGTATGTTGGGTCTTGTTCATCTACTTTGTTTTGTGAGTGCGTCAATTATTTTGTGTTTTACTATGCTTCTATATAGATCACAGCGAATTTTGTGGATTTGGTTAGTAATGAGTTCATCAGTTCCTGGTCTATGATTTTGATGGTTTTAAATAATTATGCACATTCATAGGAGTTCATTTTGAATGAAGGTGGTGGGGAGGCACCACTTGAGGGTTCGATTCCTGATATGATGTCGTCAACTGAGTAACCATCTAGACCAAAATGACTCAATAAATTTAAAATTGATCAGGTATCAAAAGAGAGATGCAAAATAAGCTTTTTGCAGGCTTTATGTAAATTTGCAAAATAAGCTTTTTGCAGGGTTCGATTCCTGATATGATGTCGTCAACTGAGGCTGATTTTCTTGTTATTGAGCAATATTTGAGGCATATCCAGAAGAAAATTGTAGAGATCCTAGTACCATACCAAAGACAATGCTAAAGAGCTTTTGTAAGAATGCAAGAAAGCTAAAGGTAAATCAAACAGTATTTTTTCCTAGCACAATTTCATTTTGTTATTTGAACATACATGTAACAGTTGACACTTTACCAATGAGCAATGATATGTCAGCTTCTGACAATAGCAATTATACAATGATGCATTTCTCACGAAATGGACATCATTTGTTAAGCACATTTTATTGAGAATTTATTGTTTGAGCTTTAGAGGTCTCTTAGAAAATCCTCATGTAAACCACGCAACTTTGGCAATGAAGTGGCTTCTTGTGGTGGTTCGATTGTTTGAGGACCTGAGTATCACTGGTTATTGAATATATTTAATAAGAACTAAAATTTACTTCGTAGGTCTGCAGATATCGCCCCATAGAAGATGAGTTCAATAATCCTTCCCCAATTAAGGTGCAGAAGTATTTAACCGATGAGGATTACAGGTGTCATTGGGTTTGTTGTTTATGACTCTGGATATTTTGAAGAAATGAATAAGTAAACAAAAAAATCGAATTCATGAACGCAAATTAAATACACTGTTGATGTTTAAAAGTTAATGTTCTATGATCAGTTAACTAAACCAGATACCTACTGGACTTGTTGGTTTGGCTACATGATTTATTTTCTTCGTTAGATTTGTGGAACTCTCTGCCTGCCTGCCTGCCCCTCTCTCTCTCTCTCTCTCTCTCTCTCTCAGCATGTGTTAGAAGGATTTTTTTTATGCTTACATGTGCAGTTTTGCAATGGGGTTCTATGTCCTGCTTCGGGCTGTTGATCGTTTTGCTGCTAATTACAACAGTTTTCCTGGGCAATTTGATAGGTATTTCCCCCTCTTGGCTTCTCTATATGTTAGTATCTCTTTGTGATACTGCTAAACTGGCCGTCGACTATCTAATCATCTGATTTATCATACAGTGCAATGGAAGAAGACATATCTCGACTAAAAACTACTGCTGTTAGCCTACTTAGTGATATGGGTTGCAATGGCTCAACTTTGAAAGAAGACCTTATTATTGAAATGTGTCGTTTTGTTGCTTTAGAACTCCATGCAGTTGCTGCTTTTATTGGGGGAATTGCATCGCAGGAAGTCATCAAGGTCATTTTCTATCTATTCTGAAAGAGAAACTGATCATATCTTGTACATGAAAGTGATACTTCGTCTATTTTTCCAATGAGATTCTTTGTTATGGAAAACATTTTATCCATTATCATGAAATCCGGGAGATTTTACCACTTTCCTAACATTGCCATTTTTTATTCTCTGCAGCTGATAACGAAACAATTTGTTCCTTTGCCGGGAACTTTCATCTTCAACGGCGTAGATCACAAGTCTCAAGTGTTGGTGCTATAAAATGTTCTGAAGTTACAGGTTAGTCTAGCCTTTCCCAGAGCATAGCCATTGATTTTCTGCCAATGAAAAATTTTCAGTAGAATGTACCATAAAATTTTCAAGCAGTAACCTGACTATTCCTACTTTTTCTTCTATACCCTTCCTATGAAAAATTAATTAGTTTTGATGGACTGAAAATTTTTAATAGCTTTAGAGTGATTCATAGGCCAGCAGAGCACAATCCCCAAAAGCGGGTCATATAATATTTGCGTCCATAGAAGTCTTTGATGGGCTGAAAAAATGAGTACACACCTGACAAAAAACAAAAGAAATAATAATGCTTTCTAAGTAATGAAATGAAAAAAAAAAAACGATGCCAAGTAATTCAATAGTTCGTCGATTCCTCGACTGGGATGCGGTCGTCTGTCTTTCGGTTTTTACAGTTTTCTTTTATGTTGTATTATCTCCTCTTTGAATACTGGGTAAGTTTTAATATGAGGCCGATAAAGAAAGAACTCAATGAGACCCCTTCTTTGTTTAATTGAAAATATACAGTTTACGTAAAATGAAAATAGTTTTTGCTGAATAAATTAAAGACTCAGATTTATTTTTACTGCATCGAACAGTCGGAATTTGTTGCCCTCATAGTAAAAATCTCCTGAATACTGTCTTTACTTTGATGTTGGTTCATGAGAGAGCGGTAAAATTGATGTATTAACTTGCTTATTTTTATATATATAAAAAAAATTTGATGTTGCTTATTTTCATTATACAAATTTCTAGATTTGTTATCTCTACGAATGTTGAAAGCTTGTTCTTGGTGAATGATTTTTTATGTGAGAAAAAGAAGTTGAACTTCTCGATAAGTGGATAAAATTATCTTATTTGATTAGATTTTTTTATCATACAATACAAGTTAAATTTTCTACTTTCATTATACATTAGGAGTTATTGACTTGACAAAATTTAAGTAAGTTGAACTTTCTTAAAAAAATTTAGTTAAATTATCTTATTTGTTTACAAGGGTATTTGCACACGTAACCTTGATTTTACACTTAACCACCACTAGCTTATTTTTTGCTCAGGACAAGCAAAAAGATTAGTGTGGTTTTGCTAATTAAATTGTTCATGGGAAGGGTATAGGAGAAAAGCAGGAAAAGTTAGGTTACTGTTAGAAAATTTGATATTACATTTTATAGAAAATTTTTCATTTGCAGAAAATCAGTGGCTGTGCTTTGCAGAATACTGGACCATAACTATTTAGAAGAAATGCAGCCAGAAAAAAAAAATGCTGAGTTGAATTGAAATCTTTTTAGATTTAGAGTTACGGGACGTATAGATTTGGTTTAATATACTAATCAGACGGTTTAAGTAAGGGTTTTGTATGAAAATTCGGTATAAATTAATGACTTGTATTTATCTCTAGTAAGTTTTAGGCTTCCGTTCTTTAATGATTGAAAAATAGAATAATTTATTTTTTGCTAAATGCACATGACATTGACCAGACCGCATTATTCTTCTATATGTTTTTATTTTTATATTTCTTTTATCCCATATATTCATGATATGATGGGAAAGCTAAAATGGGTTACGTTGCACAAGGGAAAAAGGAGTGTGGGGAAGAGAGGATAGGATGTAAATAATTAGGCAAAGGCATGTCGTTAAGGATGACAAGTAAGCAGCAAAGAAGAGGAAGAGATTCAACGAAAACGGCATTTGAACAGCTTGTGTTGTGAAAAGGGAGGGAAGAAGGTGCATGCGTGGTTGGTTCATAGCTGTGTTTAGCTTCTCAAGAAGAAGAAACAAAGGTAAAATGAAAGTGACGAGTTGAGGAAGAAATAGTTGAAAGTGATTTGTTTCATAACCTTGCCTTGCCTTGCCTTGGGGGAGTTCTATGGTGACAGCTGTTTCTCCTCTTGTTTTGTTTTGTTTTGTTCATTGTTTCTCCACTGTTTCAAGTGTCATCCATCAACTTATGTTGCTCTTCCAAACGTCCTGTCTTCGTCAACGTGTTGAGACTCCGCCTCCAACGTTGATTTTTTCTTCATATTTAATGCACCCACCAAAAATTCATAATGCGACATGATATGATACGTAATTAAACGGATTTAAATAATATGTATATGAGTTTTAGTTAATTAAGCGTGTTTTGATTCAATAATAATTGGGGCTGAACTTGATGGGATGAAATGCGGCTCAATCTCCCATAACGCTGCTTGAGAGAGAAATGAAACTTAACCACTCAGAACTGCTCCCCGAACCAGATTAGTCTCGACAATACCGCAACTCATACAAAAAAATATGAGTTTAAGTCATAGATAAATTAACAAGTTTATCATTTGTTAAAAAATTGATTAAATGGGAAAATCTGATGCGGTACGAATATAAGTCATTTATAATCTGTAAAAATTTATTAATAATTTAATGAATAAATATTTAAAATATTTATAGTACATAAATTGAAAAATATAGAATAAATGTGTAGGGGTATATCAAAATAGTCGCAACAAATATTAACACAAATTAAATTGCTTAATTATAAGTACTAACCTAGTTTAGCACAGAGGAATTTGTAAGATATTTCGAACACAATGTTGTTATCGGCCGCCTCTAACTACAAACCACGAACGGTGAAAGAAGTTTGCGCATAAGACTATTTTACCGTGTTTACTAAATCTAGCTAAATGATCCATGAGAAAGCACTCAGTTTCCGAGAAAAGGTAAAGTTATCACTAGGTCAGTTTTTCTCCTAAAAAGATAAATAGAGTTTCCAGTTAAAACCTTTTATATAGTAGTGAACAACTTACTCATGAATCCTTATGTATAATATTTATTTACAACGTAAACCCAAATACTTAACACACATTTATTTGGTCTCACTTTCACCTAACTCGTCATGGACAGACTCGCTAAGTTCAACCTAATTCTATATATTATATTCATATTTATTTAAAATGTGACTTATATTGATTATTCTTATGTGAATTGAAAACGTGAAAAGGATTTTTTTAAAAATTTAAATATAGACAAATAGAATATTAACTCCTAAAAATATGTTTCATGAATCTTTCGAAATTTAATTCGACCCAAAAAAATCGACACAATAACCCGATCCGACACTAATTAAATAGGTTAAATTTGGACAAGGAACAAATTAAATGATATTTTTCAAAAATTTGCTAGGAAATTCGTTCAATTTAGCCTAACAATTATATATAAAAACTTTCACGTTTTAAATTTCAAACGCAAACTCAAATATTAAAAAAATATAAACATATTATTACTAAAATATATACACTCAAAAGTGGAAACAAAATTACTAGCAGTAATCTCTATATCGTACAACTATGTCCACGACCACTACCTCATCGAATCTAAGAGAGATGGACACTACACAATTGCCGAATCAACTCGGAAAGGAAAGGGGCGTAGATGTTAGCAGTGTTGATGGTTATTGTCTTCCAATAAATAAATATCTGAAACTCTCCAGCTGTCCTCTATACTCACCACCAACTCTCACACTAATCTCCTACACTCACTCCTACCTACACCCACTCTCTTATTCGCCATGTCAAACTCCACCCAATGATTTTGCTGATGTACGTTCCCGATTATATTGCTCCCTCCTCCCAGCATCTCCGACCGCCCGATTCCCACACAGTGGACCCCACCTCCCACGTCCGATAACACTCTCTCTTTCTCGATAACTATCTCCACTCCTTCCTCAAACTCCAACACCATATTCCCTATCGCGGTGGTTACTTCCATGGGGTTTCCGTCGAAACACATGTCTGCTACTCCTCCGTACACGTAGTTTTTCTTCATTTTGGGGCCCACCCGTTTTGTGATTTCCTCGCGAACTTTGTTGTATGCCACGTCTACTAAGTACGTGAACTCGGATCCTGAGTCAATCATGGTTTGACCCGACCCGGATGCGTCTGCTCGAAATGCTGACACTGGAATGTTTAATTTTGTGTTTCCGATTCTGATTCCTTGCATGGGTAATGTGTATGCCAGTGGGTCCAGATTTGGGGAGCGTTGACTTTGAGGAAAAGTCAACAATTTCATGTATTTGAACCCGCTTGAATTCGGATTTTCGCCCAAATAAAACGACCCGGTCGACGCAACCCGGCCCGATTTGGCGGGTACACAGTAAGAAAATTTTGAAATTTTTGCCTGAGAAGCAAATGACAAACGTCCGAGGTTCATCCCCAAAATACCCTCATCATCAGTGGAACCCGTAGCGCAGCCGAGGACCAAAGGAGAGGTAGTTTGGGAAGGAGAAAAAGTAATTTTTTCCCTAACGAGATTACCCTGAGCGTAAGTACCATCAGCGTAGAAATAAGAGTAGTGGCAGAGGTGGTTCTGGTCACAGGAAGTAGGGAGGGTAAAATCGGGAATAGAAGGTTTACAAACAGGATGATTACAAGGTAAGAGAGAGAATGATTTGGAGAGAGAAGGGTCAAAAACAGAAGAAGGTGGCTTTTTCGGAGAAGTCTTGTGGCACTGAATCCAAGACAACTGACTTCCAGTGTCTAAAACCATTTGTTTAGTTTGAGGAGGAGTGCCAATAGGGAGAGAAACAATCAAAGCCATAGAATACTTGAAAGAAGACTTGTAATTGTAAGAAGAAGTTGATACTCTGGAAGTCTTCTGCGAGACGAATGAGGACGTGAAAGGTTTGGAGGTAGTTTTTGGGAGAGAAGTGAGAGGGAAAGAAGCTGAGAAAGAAGAAGCATTATGTGAAGTGGGTTGCTGGGTCGTGACGGAGAGGAAAGTGAAGAAGAGAATGAGTGGAAGCATGGCGAAGAGGGATCGTATTGGGTGGTGTAGTGAGGACGAAGGGGTTTGGTTGGTATTTAAATGAAGATTTTGGAGAAAAGAGAGCAGTGAGTGACAAGTAAAGCCAAAGGAAGGAAGACGCGTTTTCTTAATTCTGTGGTGACAGCTTCACCCTTTCATTTAATTTTTATGGTATTTCACATTTTCGTCCTTTAGATTTACTCCCATGTTCAATTTAATCACTTTATTTTAATATGTCGTATATTGCCACTACCTATCCACTCTTCCCATGCAATTTCGGTCTTACATACAGAAACACAAATAAAAGGGGGACGAAGGGTCGCAGCCCCATTGTCATGCCTATTTCCATAGTTTTTTTTTTATCTAAAGCTGAAAAAATCGAACCAGAACCAAAATTGGAATCATCAATTTTGATTCTTAGGACTACCACAACGTTAACAACCATTTTGGTTCATTTTAGTAAAACCAAACTTGAACCTGCTAGTTTGATTATTTTTTTTTGAAAAAAAAACGAACCTGAACCAACAAATCGGAAATGGGATGAACTTCCTCGAGCTCTACTTTCGGAACCAAAACCGAACCGGCAAAACCATGTGCTACATGGTTCGATTCCGGTTCTACGAGTTCAGGGACAATGAATCGCCGATTCCAAACCGTTTTACATGTCTATTTTTACTCGACATTTTTATATAGCACTACCTTCTTATTGTATCTGTTTCTATACTATTTTTAATTCATTTATTTTTATTTTTATAAAAAAAATTCTAAATCAATCAATGTTTACATATTATATTATTCGAATCTATTTTCCAAATCTAAATAACAACATAAGACATGTAGTGTGCACAAACAACAAATACAAATTTTCTTAAAAAATTCCACCGATTTCAATCTTGGTGGAGGACAATCTAACCAAATATATTTTTGTTTGAATGAGCCAAGAACATGTATTCAATCCTTAAAACCCAAACTACAACAAATCTTAGTGCAAAATACATTGAATCAACAAACCTCATCGCCTCATTTTCTTTATTCTCTTCATTCCTTTCTCGTTTCTTTATATTTTTCCCATTTGTTGTCTTTACGTAATATGTTACTTAATTACAAATCCAATGGAGTATAATTAGTGCAATTAATTTTTTTTGGTTAAAATTTTAGGAAATGGGTCGGGTTAATCCACAATCCAAGGGTAGGAAGACACATTTCGGTTAGTCCCGGCGAACTGGCAGGTTAGAACCTGTATGCCTCCTCCAGCACCGCTACGGAGGATCGAACCCGCGATCATAAAGAAAGGGATAAGACGCCTTAACCACTGAACCCACGAACAGGGGTTGCAATTAATTAATTATAGTTTAAGTTTGTTAATGTTCTGTTCATATTAATTTTAATAAAGGGTGGAAATTGGTGGGGACATTGAGTTTGACTGAGTGAAGAAACATTTGGAGAGGTGGCGGTATGAGAAGAAGGTTGTGGATTTTGGAGTTAAAATATAGAAGAATCATTAACTACATGGATTAGTCTGTGACATGTCTTCTCATCTCACAATTGACTGAGGTTGCTTTAAACATATGGAGCAAAACAAAACATTTTTAAATATTTTTTGGTCGGAAAGTATTGTTTTATAGTTTTTTTTGACAACTCTATTGTTTTATAGTTTGATTATAGCAAAAATATTGTTTTATCTTTTTTTTATAAATTTTAGACAAGAGACCGGGTTAGCCCACGAGTCAAGAGCAGAGAGTCGCCGTTGAAACCTGACGAATCAACAAATATAGGCCTGTATATCTCTCTTAGCGCTGTTGCGGAATGAAAAATCGAACTTCACACCTTCAGTGCAGTGATAAAATTATAGTTTACTAGGGAAAGAGACAAGTTGGTAGTCTACTAGAAACATCTTTAGTAGATTCGCTAGATGGATATTCTTAATAGGGATGGAAATACAGGGGGAAGCGGTCGATTGTTTTTCTTGCTCTTTTTTATTGTATTTATTTTTTGTATTTATTTTTTATCATGTATATATTACTGTCTTATCTTGAAGTATTTTTTAATATAATTTTTAGCTCTTTTATTTTTGTCTCTCTTAAAATTATTTTTAATTCTGCCACTATTTGTTATTAGAACAAGAAGTTAATTATTCAAATTCAATTTTAATTCTGCTTTTATCTCATTCTTTGTTTTTAAAAATAAAGAAGTGATAAAAATAGACGGCCACAATCAATAATTTTTTCCCTTTCTTTTTTATTTTTTAATTATTTATTTAAATTTTCCAATTATTTTTATAACTACAGCTTTGGATAATTAGTTTTAAAAGTACTATTAGAGTACAATAAAATTTTTGTTCTTTATATTTTAAAATTATTGATTTTATTATTGACTTATACATAAATTACATGAGCACAAATAAAATGCTCTAAAAAAATCAAAAGTTTATTTCTAATTTAAAAGACATCTTGACGTCTTAAGAAATAATATGTAAATAAGATTGAAGCTTAGTTTTTGTTTTGATGTTAAGATTGTTTACATTGAATAGAAAAAATTATATATTTAAGAAACAAGACGGGGCGAATAGAATTTTTATATAGTTTCAATAGAATGGAAACGAGATATTAATTTTGTAATTCGATGGGTTAAAGAGCGAAAACAAAACAAGAAAAAATATTGTAAGATGAGAGTAGAAAAGTCATAATTCAATCCCAACTCCGATATGCCCCATTATGATTTTTATATATTTGTTTTCCTAAATCTAGTATTAGACATAATAATTTCATATTTAGTTATCCAAAGATTGCTAAACAAAAGAAAAGAAGATGTAATTAAGAAAAAAATGTTAAATATAATTTTTTTTTAGGTGAACTTATCATAGTTGTGGAGCTCATCAATCCTTAAAAGAGAAAATAACAAGTACTCTGCTTGGATCATAACAAGTGTCAATGACATGGGACGGAAATGATTTCCCACCCACGTGAAACATCCGCAACATACAGCAGTGTTGTCTAAATCGGATCGGTAATTAAATCGGAAAAATGACTAAATGATTGATTTATTAATCGAATCGGTGGTTTATTATTTGAACTGACAAATTTAAAAATAATATAAATAAATAAATAAGTATATATAAATATACAAAATTATTTAATTTTTCCATTTTTAAATTGGTCTGGTTCACCGGTTCATCAGTTGAACCGACCGGTTCGCTTTTTCACCGATTTAATGTCAGTTTACTTGCAAACTGGTTTGAATGGTGAACTGAGATCGGACCAATGACTGGTTTGCCGATTCACCAGTCTGACCGACTGGTTCAGTCCGACTTTTATAATATTAATTGAGAAACAAATCATGTAAGCAAAAAGTCAAATTGTTAAATCTATGGTAACATAATAAGTTGCAATGCACTTAAAAAATGTAACGACTTGGAGCAAAATGAGGCAGAGATTGCCAGATTATCGAGAAATAAACCAAGCCATACCTAGTGATCTTAATCACCTCGCCAATTAGGGATCAACAATGGTAGGATTGACCAAGTTGAGCGATGTTTTTCAGATCAAATTAATAATGACAGATTATTGAAAAATAAGTCAAGCCATACCTAAAAAGCTCCTATTCATTTTGTTTTTAAATAAGTGTTATTTTAATTCTATTTGAAATTTAGTGTTCTCATGCATTTGTTGTTGTAGTATTAAAAATATTTAATACTAAAGAGTTTTTTGTCTTAGTTTTGGGAAAACGAAATTTCTTTAGTTTTTGAGAATGGAAACGAAGTTTGAGGAAGGGTAATTTCAGAAAAAAATATGTTAAAATTCTAAAAATACACTTATTTTGAAACAAAATTCTGAATTTAAAAGAACACTTATTCAGGTAATTTTTACCGGGGCAATTTGCAAGAACATAGTACACATTTATTGCATGACCGAATCCAGGTTCTAATTTTGAATTGTCTAAAACGGATTAGTATGTCTGGAGTTGTGATACGAGCAGCTGGTCATTAGGAGATGGAGCAATACGGAAGGCAGTCTCAATAACTACAAGGTGGGTGAACTAAGTTGCCGTCAATACTCGAAAACCAGCTGGCTACCATTACTGTACCAAAAACCCCCCAACTCATTGTTTGTTGGAAGTTGCGGAGAAGATCAGGTGCTTCCCTTCACCATTTCAAACTCTTCCAATTAAAACCACCTTTTACTTGCTTTCCGCGCAAACTTCAATACTCGCTTCTCTACATTTCATTCTCAAATTCCTTTCCCACTTCTCTCTCTCTCTCTCTCTACTTTCGTCATTCTTTTTGAATTGGAATTTACAAATTTTCTGATTTGAAATCTATTCAATTAAGGGATGGAAGTCCTGCAAGTTTTACGATGTTGGTTGAAATGATAATCTAACAAAGGATGAATAAGATTTCAGTTATATTTTGAATGATATTTTTATTATTTTCATATAATTATTAAAGTTAGATTCGAATTAAAAGTTGTTAAAAAAATTGTTGAATTGTTAGATATTATTTGTAAAAATTAGGATATTAAAACATTGTCGAGCTCGAAGGTACTTTAAAATTTTAATTTGTATTAAAAAATATTAAATTATTTTTAATTATAACATATAAAGTTTTGAGATTTTGGTGTGTGTGAAAAAATTATTCTATTATATATTTAAAGTAACATTTTTTAATATGAAAAAAAAAATTTAAATGATACTGAATTTATTTTATAGTGAACAAGAAATATTTAAAAAAATAAAAAAAGGACATAAATTGACTTAAAATACTGAATTATACAAATCAAAATAACCACAATTTTGAATTGGTTAGGATGTTTTCAAAATATGATCTCATCCAGGGAAACACTCGGAAAGATGAAAACCCTCTACTCTAGAGGTCGAGGGAATTCAGATTTTAGAATAAAATTCAGCTTCTCTTTTTTTTTTGTCAAATCGATATCCAACTTTAGTAATCACAAGTAGGAGCGTCTATAATTTGGTTAAATCGATCGAACTAATCGAAACTGGATCGAAAAAATCGGTTTAAATCGGTTATTTATATATTTCAATCAGTTCGGTTTGGTTTTGTAAATATTTTTTGATTCGGTTGATTCAGTGAAAATCGAAAAACCAACCAAATTTTTTTTAAACCAAAATTTTTCTTATATATTTAATACCCATAATGTTAAAAAAAATAATTATAGTTAATCAAATGACTAATAATTAGAAAATTTTTTATAACTAATAATATAATGTTGAAAAGATATATCAAAGTAAAGAATATTAACTAAAATGATGAAAATAATTAATAATATAAAATTAAAAAAATTTGCTTAACCGACAGAACCGAACAGAAAAATTCAGTTTCATTTGATTCGGTTATATTCTTTATTTGGATCGTTCGATTTTTATTTTTCTTAAACTTCGATTTTCGATTTTTTTCAATTCGGTCGTCAAAACCGATCGAATGGACACTCTGGTCACAAGTCTTCTTATATCAATTTTAATAGTCATTGTCAGGGACGGAACTACAGGGGGACGGAGGGGGCGGCCGCCCCCCTTCCGAGCCATTGTTCATATTTGCCGCCCCTCCTTGTGCGGCGAGCAAGAGGAGCGATTATTGGAATGAGTGGAGCGATGATGGAGGAGAAAGTTAAAACTGGTGGTCGATAATCGCAGGTCAGTAAAGTTGCAGGCTTGCAGCAGTTGCCAGTGAGCGTGAGGCGGAGAGAGTGGAGACTTAAGAAAGGGTTGTTGGTTGAAGAAGACGGTGTAGGCTGAAGAAAAGGGTTCTAGGTTGAAGAAGACAAGGAAAACCGATGCAATTGATTTTAGAAGGAAATGGGTCACATGGGCCCTCATTTGGTCAATATGTTTGTTAAAAATTGTTTAAACACTTAAATTTGAGTCTAAGTGTTTAAATTAAAACATATATGTTTTGATTTTAATTATTTTTAATATTAATATTAGTTAAAAATATATCAATAATAATTATATTCTTAATATATGTCAATAAATGAAAAAAAAATCGAGCAAAATATTTTTCTTCATTATTATTTACATGGTTATTGTTTTTTAAGTTAACTTCACAAGTTTTGCGTTTAAATTATACAATCTTATTTTGAAGTAAAAATATTGTTCGTAAATGGTAATTATTAGTTACATATTATGTATCTATTTATTTAGACTAATTATTTTAGATTCATATATTTTTATATGTATCAATTTTTTTTAGGCGTGATTACAATTTCGCCCCCCGTAATTTTTTTTCTAGTTCCGTCTCTGGTCATTTCCGTCTCAATATATTGAACTGTGTCATCACTATATCATCCACAATAGGTGACGTCAAGATTGATGCATCACATTATATTTGAAATCACAAAATTCTTCATTCTCATCGTAAAATCTAAGCCTCTTTTCAACTCAATTAATACCAAAGATCACTAATCTTTTGATTAGGACTTCCATTGTCACATACATCAAAATAAATAATAATATCATTAAGAAGCATTGCTTGGAAAGTTCCAAGTTTGATATTATTGAATATATCATTCAAACTTCCATTGTTCTGCTAAAATACAACAGTTGCACTATTATGAACGACTTCTTTGGCTTAGATCATGAAGACTTTCAGGATTCTTCATAATAAGTTTAGCTAGCAGTAAAAACAGATATGATTCTCTCTTACTGGCTACTCTAATCTTCATTCGCTGAAGGTCGCGCGCACCCGCAGAAACGAGGCTTTTTCCGCCTTCTGTTACTCCTGCTGTGAATGAAGTTCTTCAACAATATTCCAGTTCGAGTTCCGGGAAACCGGTACTTGCCTTTGTTTTTCTTTTCGGCCTCCAGTTTCAGCACAGCGGACCAGATGCCTTGAAGCTCTAACTGCAAGCTTTTTATCTTTTCAGATCCTTCCTGCACTTGTTCGAATGTTGTGTTTCTGTATACGCTACCAACTGCCTGCTCGGAACCGGAACCTACCGAAGCGTTTGCCTCTGATGATACGTTGCGCTCTTGAATACCATTTGTTAAGTGATCATTTGTATCAACTAACTCCATGACAGCTTCTTCAACATGTTGTAACTGTGTTTTCAATCTTTCGAACTCGAGATAATCTACCTTCTTGCCTTGCTTTTTCACATCCAGTCTCATCTTTATATCTTGCAGAGTTTTTTGGAGAGATGCTAATTTCTTAGCATCGGATGCAAGCCTCTCTAAGACCTTCCCCTTGCTTGATTCATCATTTGCACCTCTATAGATACTCATGGGAACCTCTAACTTGTCAATTCCTACTTCCTTTTCACCATGCGACTCCATAGATGGATTGTGATTTTTCTGCTTCGCCTTGAGCCGGCCTTGTTGAACAACATTTTGCGGTGGCGCTGTTACCGGTCTTATGGTCTCGTTGGTCCCTAAATCAACACAACAGTCTTTCTCGGAAAATTCCCATAGCTCGAGCATGGGATCATCAGTACTACTGCTTCTCTTGTTGACTCTTTGATGTGATGAAGAATCTGAACCCTCATCAAGTGGTATATCTTTCATAACCCCATTTCTCGACACAGATAAGCGAGGCTTTGAATTTTCAGCAATATCTTCAGAAGGGAATTCATTTTCCTGACTTAAGAATTCAGCTATGTTCCTTTGTGAACCTTTCCTTACCTTTGAATGAGTTTCTTTCTGCATTTTATGCCCATGGAGATCTTCCACCACTGCTTTCTCTGGAGCTAGCCTGCTCATTTCTTCAACCATAGTCTTTTCAATTGCTTTGATTGTACTCCGCATTTTCAGCAAAGCAGAAATTCCATCCACTGCTGGGGCATTCTCATCCTCTTTGTGCTCATCATGATGCATTTCATGAGATTGAGAAGCTATATTGACAGCCTAAACATGTAAAAGAAAAACAAAGAAAATTTATCATCTGGTTCAGTATCGACTTAAACAGTCGAAAGACAGGAAAGAAAACCGAGAAGACTTGCATGGAATACTAGAATCAGAGAATTTTCTAAAGATGAAAGTGGTTAGTTTTGAAACAAGAAAAGAAATGAGCCAAAAAATGGTACCGTAGGTCTTTGATTTTTGCTAGAAAATTGCTTTCTTCTCTGGAGTGTGTTGTCTTGCAAAGTTTCTATATCATCTCTTAAAGCAGCAATTACTGGAACATATGCAGACAACTGAGCCTTCAGTCCTCCAATTTCATTTTCCAGCAGACCAAATCTCTCTCTCATCGATTCAATCTCAATGTCTTTTGTGCCCTTTTCTTCCTCGAGATTCTCGCAAACCTTGGCTAGTTCATGAACCTTATTTTCAAGAAGAACTTCACGAACCGAGGATATTTGAAGATCAAAATAGAATGATGAAGCTTCTGCCTCCCAGAGTTCAAATTCATTACTTCTTTCTTGCAGCTCTATACTCAAATTCTCTTCCCGACTCCTTCGTTCTTCAACTTCTTTGCTTAAAATGCCCACTAGAGACTCCAGCTTTTCATTTTCTGAATTAAGGCACGCAATTTCCTCATCCTGACTTGTGAGATCTTCAGAAAGTTCAACAATCTTCCTTTCCAAGTGATCTTGGGTGATTTTTGATTCTTCGCATTCCCTTTTCAGCTTCTCAGTAGTTCTGCACAATTCTGCATTTTGTTTGAACATGGCTTTGAGCTCCTGTTCTGCTTGGAAAAGCTCATCTGTTTTCTGCCTCAACAAAATGTTTACAATGGATATTTGGCAATACAACTGATAAACCAAGTCTTTGTCATTATCCGCTTCCTTCTTCAACTTCTCAATGGTTTCATTCAGGCGAAGATTTTTGATTTCTTTTGCATCCATCTTTTCTCCCAAACTTTGGATCTTCTCGTTTAAGTCACTGTTAATCACATCGACGCATCTGAGATTGTCAGAGAGTGTTTTAATTTCTTCTACTTTCTCAATCCCAAAGCCCTGCAAAACCATGGAGCAGACAGTCATGGCTACTGACTCCTGGGCATAGTGACAGTAATCCTCTTCAAGTAAGTGTAGTTTCCCTTCCAGATCCAAGAACTTCTGGAGCAAAAGTTCATTTCCTGAAACTTCTCTGCAATTTTTTTCTTGCAGTTCACAGAAAAGGGTTTGCATGTTTAATAGATTGCCATGCTGCATGTCCAGTTCATCCCTCAATACTTCCTCCTGCTTCTTAGCCATTTCCATTTCCAAACTCAATTTCTTATTCATCTGCTGCAGTTCATGCTTAGCCTTTTCAAGGACTTCGCATTGCTCATTCATGATTTCGATGTCCTGCTCAAGAATATTTTTCTCAGACCTCACTTCATGACCTTCTAATTCCAGTTGTCCAAGCAAAGTCAAGTGCACCAAGTTCTCAAACACCAATTTCTGCTTCTCATCCTCATTCTTCAGGAGCGAAGTTTTCAGATCAACGATACCATCCAAAATAGGAGAGACAGAAATTTGCTTGTTCATTGCATGCCCATCCTCATTTTCCAGATCAAATTCAAGAGCCCTGAATATCTGGTCAAGTCCTATCTTCAGCTTTTCAGTTTCATCTAATAAGAACTCCAATTCCACCTGTTGCTCAAGATTCTCAGTCTCCAACTCTGACATCAATTTATTGGATAACTTGGAAGCCTCGACGTGTCTCTGACATTCAAATAGCAGAGACAAGTTTTTCTCTTCTAAATCTTGTACAAATTTTTGCAGGATGAATATCTCAAGCTGAGCATTTACAGCCTTGTCTAATTCTTCTTCAAATTCTTTCTTTGACAGTTTTCTCTCTTGATGGAGTGCCTGTAACTCGTTCTCGAGATTTACAAATCGAGAGTTGCTCGACTGCACATAATTTGCATGCTCCTGTTTTTCCAGACCAAGATAACTCCACAATTCTTGTACAGAGGAGCGAGAGAATTCTTTTTCTTTCTCCAGATCAGTGTATTTTTCTTCCAATCTGGCAAACCTGATTTCTAAGTTCCCTAATCTCTCTTCAACATCTTTCAGCTCGGTGATTAGGTTGTTTTTCTCAGTAAGAAGATCAGATTTCTCGTCTTTAAGCATTTTGCACATGTCTTCTAAGCTTTTTGACTTTGATCTTAATCCCTCAAGCTCGACACGTGCGCTGGACAAAGAATTGTCAAGCAATGCATTTTTCTCTAAGAGCTTCTGCACACTCTCTGTCATGGTTTGTAACTGGGAAAGCAGAATGGCTTTTTCAGCATTTAGTTCAGATTTTTCCCCTCGAAGAAACTGGCAAGTCTCCTGTAATTCATCGTTCCTCTCCCTAGAGCCTTCCAACTTGACTTTCAATTCTGACATCGAACTCTCCAGTGCAGCATTCTTCTCTAGAAGCTTGTCCATGCTCCTCAGCTTGTCATGGAGAATTTCTTTTTCATCTTTATCATTTCTGAAGGCATCTTTCAGTTGTGAATTCTCGTTTCGCAATTCCTTTACCGATGAAGCAATGCACTCAGGATCTAGACCAACTGAATTCACCTGCCCCACAAGTGCTTGATATCTTCTGCTCAAGCCCTCAATTTCATTTTTCAAATGGTGAATCTCTTGATGCAGAACATTACTCTGTGATACCTGCAAAGAAACTCTCTCTTCAAGTTTCTCTTTCATCTCCATCAAGGAAATATTTTCCTTCTGTAGATTTGAGATTGACAGGATGGAAGAACTATTTAACTCATTCAAGCTTCTGTTCTCCACTTTAGCCTGTAGAAGGTCTTTCTGAAGATCATGGTTGCAGGTTTCCAAGTCTTTCAACATTTGGAGCCTATTTTGAAGTTCCTCTGACAAAGCCACCTGTTCATCTTGAGATCGGGAATGCAACTTCTGAAGAGCTTGAAATGTGGCTTCAATTTCAATAAACCTGGAATGTTCATCTTTCAGGGAGGCCTGAAGCTTCTCCAGTTGATTTCCCTTCTCCAAAAGTTCTTCGTCCTTCACTGCTATCTTCTGTGCCAGATTGTCTGCTTCTAACTGGAGAGTTTTATTTGATCTCTCTAAAACAGAGCATTGCTCTTCCGCAATATTTAGTTTTGAAACTACCATAAGCATTTCATCGTTGAGTCTTTTGGCTTCTTCTTGGGCACGAAACATTTCGTTCTCCATGGAAGATATTTTCCTCAGGCACTGTTCGTACCTGAGTTCAGCTGCTGCTTTTTCTTCATTCACTTTACGGAGATCTTCCTTCAAATTCTCAACTTCAGTTTCTGCTCTTGAAGCTTGCTTAGAAAATACCCTAGCATTTTTTTCTGCAGTAAGGATTTTATTTTCCAATACTGATATCATCTCAAGACATTGGTTGTACTGAAGAAGGTCAGCTTCCTTTTCAGCCTCTAATTTAGCATGGTACGACTTGAGATTATTAGCGTCCATTTCAGCCCCGGATGCTCGCTCGTGAAGTTGTTTAGCATCTTGTTGCATTTGAATGATCATGTTCTCCAGACCAGATATTTTCTCCAGACACTTTTTATACTGAAGAAGACCAGCATCCTTCTCAGCTTCTAATTTAAGAAGGGCTTCTCTCAGAGCTTGGACTTCAGACTCAGCTTTGCCTAGTTGTTCTTCAAGTCCCCTAAAATCCGTCAGTTCTTTCTCCAAGCTAGATAATTTCTGCAAGCTCTGCTGGTACTGTAGAAGAATCGCAGCTTTTTCTGCTTCGATCTCCGAAAGAGTTTTACCCAATGTTAGAATTTCTGCATCCTCCCTACTTTGGATTTCGTTCACTTCATGAGGCTTGGGGCTTCTTCTTTTGTCTCCTGCTTTTTTTGAACCTTCTGATGCTGCTTCCATTGATTGGAATATATCATTGAGCTGTTTTAAACCTTTTTTCTTACTTCTAGAATTTGATTCATCAAAGTAAGGCTCACTGTTGTTCATATTAGCCGAGGAAAGTCCCAATACATCCTTCTTCAAGTCATCAGGTTCGAGCAATGCACGAATAGGATGCAAACTCTCTGGTGTGTGAGGCTCGCTCTCACCGACAGAAGAGCCAGATGGTGAATCATCAGAGAGTGCATAGGGCATTTGGTTGGGAAATACTTCTGCCATGGTTCGATGGGCCTGGCGAAGCTCCACTGTCGCGTGATCATACCTCTCTGCTAATGCACGGTACGCTCGGTAGAACTCCTCAACCAACTTCATCAGCTCTGGACGCTTCTTATAGTACATTTCAGCTCTCCTTGCGAAAGAATCTGCATCTTCTTCAATAAGCTTGATCATTGCCTTGACTTTAGCATCCATATCTGTTGAAACACATGTAGTAAATGTTGATCAGGAAAAGCGAGAGACCATAAAAATAAATATAAACATAAATTATTTGGTCTCTTATAAAGTCAGTAACTAAGTGAACTATTCACAACTCTAATAAACTGATTGACAGCCCTTATGAATTTCCTCATGCACTAGATAAGTGTTTATATCCTTATGAGATAATCTAATGCGAACTAACTGACAGAAACACATTTGCTGGGATCAATAATGCATTTGCTGGGAGGAATCGGATTCTTAAGTAGATCAACAGTACACCCTAGCTCAATAACTCCCGTTCTTATTAAATACCAAAACAATAACGTTGATGTTTAACGTTGTTCATGGTTTGGCATTGGACAATTTAAAAGTTATTCTGTTCATCGTAAATTTCCATGAAGGGGCATCAAAGATGAATAAATTTGAGAATGAATTCTGTAATATTGACATACTCATTCTTACAAACCAAACACATATTATGGCCAATTTGGGAATTTAAGTTGTACAAATGAAAAGGCATCAACAAAAAAAACATAATGGAAATCAAACTGGTGGGATCATCAACAAGATAGTGAAGAGAACCAAGCACATTGGTGAAACAGGATTCGTAAATTTATACTTAATCCATATCAGAAAATTGTTTAGCATGTTCTATACAGCATATGTAAGACCCCGAGCCTCAACAAATCTGACAGAAAACGGCATGCTGATAATGCCATGCTCAATAAGAAAAATTTAGAAGCTTATTCATGTGTTTTCCCACTTCAAACCACGATAAGTAACATCCCACTTGCATTTATGAAGAAAGATAAGCATGGCAAAGAACAAGGATGAAGAGAAAGACGAAAACCTGTAAGATTTTCTTGAAGCCATTTGGAATTCTTTGGACTAATATGGCTGTCCCACCACCAGGAATACCGTCTCCTGGACTCTGAGTTTAATAGAGTTGCCATGATTCCAGCCAAGAACAAAAAAGCTAACGGCTTGGACTTCAACAATGACTGTACAAGAAATGGTAGCCCAAATAATGGATCCAGGCCAGAGTAGCTACTTGATCAAAAATCAGCACCCAACTAGCCTTCCAAAATCTCATCTCGACACCTCTGCATTTTGGAATTCAAAGCTTCTATCTGAAATTCTGTTTTAAAGAAAAATTACTAAATTTCCATTTGAACAATCAAGCTTAAATGAGCAGCAAGCAACCATTCAAACACTAATGAGCTTGATTGTAATTCCAGGTAATCAAATCGTTTTCAGCATTAAGGAGTTGAGAGTTTGGTTCTTGGTAGAATCAAAGCAATAACAGAAAAAAAAAATAACAAACATGCAAAATCAAAAGATCTTAAAATCTAAAATGAATGATCTTTATATAATCTAGTTGAAGCAATGTCAGATCTTCAAAGCAGTAACATGTAAAGAACTCGTATGTAAAATCAAACAGATTTATTAACAAGTTCATCAGACAAAAATTGAAAGATCACAAACCAGATCCAATAAAAAACCAAAATTAGTTGAAACTAGACTCACCATTCACAGAAGCAACACAAAAAGCAAGGATCTTTAAGCAGCACAAATGCCAACTACAACCTGAAAAGTCAAAAACAGTTTCAATCAAACCATTATCACTCCATGCTTTTAAAATGTGGGATGTAAACAGTAATGAGAGACGATAGAACTCACCAAAGAAGATAAACAGAGTGAGAAAGTAAAGGAGCTGCGATGAGGCAGCTGTGAGATGATTGAAGTTAGGCCATTACTCTTGTTTGTTTTTGTTTGAGGGAAGTTATTATTGGAGGAATATAGTGAGTTCCGACAAGAAGTCTGAAACATCATATGTCAAAGTTGGAAGTTAGTGTGGTGTGACTTATTAGCTGTAAAAATTATGTCAGAGACAATGAATCGAGTATGGCGACCATGTGAGTACGTACTTGCTTTTTTCTACATCTTCATTACGGTTCTGTAAATACTTCTTCACTGTGTTTTAAGAGAAGGAAAGGATTGCGGCGTATTTTAAAAGCATTGCCGACTACTTGATTAAATCAGTAATTATCTCACATCATCAATTGTATTAACTAATGTTATAAAAATGAGATCGAACTGACTGGTCGGATCGGTAAATCGGTCACTGTTCTGGTCCCGGTTCACTATTCAAACCAGTTTGCAAGCGAACCAGCATTAAATTGGATATATATATATATATATATATATATATTATTTTTAAATTACCGGTTCGACCAGTAAACCACCGATTCAATCAATAAACCAACCACGCAAAAACAAAACAGATATTATCAATTGTATCTAAAACTTAGGCTAAAACAAAATATTTTCAAGGGTACAACAATCATTAAAATAGATGCTACATGCAAATATAAAGGAGTTTTACTACGAGTTCCCTCTTTGAGAGGACTCAATAAGGCACTAATTTATAACCGTTAGATACGGTGAAAATAAATTTGAGCCTTTTTTTTAAGTAAAAATAGTTTTTATTTTACGTAATTTGTACAGTTTCAGTAAAACACGGAAGGGGACTCATTCCTTATAAGTCCTTATATTAAAATTTACCGCTGTAACTTGGACTAATGTTACAAAAACT
The DNA here is from genome assembly GCA_948193385.1 of Breynia disticha f. nivosa. Classification (NCBI taxonomy): domain Eukaryota; kingdom Viridiplantae; phylum Streptophyta; class Magnoliopsida; order Malpighiales; family Phyllanthaceae; genus Breynia; species Breynia disticha. Next base: position 11,253 of record CANYCX011691425.1, on the reverse strand, counting down.
TAAAAACCGCGACAATTCGATGAAAATACACGTGAACCGCTAAATAGATATGCGTATAACTCAAGGAAGATTATATGTTTTACCATATAAGTAATTAATTAACAAATAATTAATTGAATAAATAAAAATGGTTCAGACTACTAACTTTGAATTTCGTTTACCACAATGGAAGAACATTGTAACCATGTTGAGGGTACACTCGTATCCACCTACACATTACGCATCAAGATTCGAGCATTGATCGTCCTAATCTAAGAAAAAGAATAATAGAATTACGATTCTAAAATTTTCTTCTAAAAATCTAATTTTTTGGTGTTTTTTTTAGAGAAACAAAAAATAGGCACAATGGGAGTTCAAATCCTAAAGAATCCGATTATGGAGCGAATACTTGGCAGGAAATCCACCCAGACACTGGATTATCCAGCAGGGCTTGCAAGAAGGTCAACTCATTGGGCATACCACTATGAGCGAGAAGAGAACTTTTTCTAGACATGTAGCCACCAAGTAGGCACTGAAGATTTTTCTCCCACCAACAAGCAGAGGCATGATTCGAGCTCGTGTTGGTGGACACGAGTGGAATCCTAGGATCCCTACTTGTCAGCTCAGTTAACCCAACTTGGCAATTTTTTTTGTGTGTATGAAATTTGAAGTCAGAGGTCTCTTTAACGGATATTTAGGTACAACTTAGTGAATAAGTATCTTTCTACTCAAAATTATGTTTGTCTCTAAACTAAAAATGCTTCTAATTCAATCATCTTATCAAACAAACTAGAGTGAAGTCACTTAATTTAATTATATTTATTTGACGAAGCAAACGTCATGAGTGAAATAAATTTTATCTCCTACTCGCACATGACTATTGCGAATGCAAATATTCTCTATAAGTAATCATATTCGATTTCTTTTATAGTGCGAGCGTGCGACCGTAAACTAATAAGCTCAAAATCTTGTTTAAACTTATTTACGATCCTCTAAAACGATTATGTTCACGAAGCTAAAACAAACTTTATAAAAGTAAATATTCACGAGTTCATAACGAATTTAATAAACAATGTTGCTCACGAGTTTTAACTAGGTTGATCAAGAGAGAGAAAGCAGGGGAGGATCACTGTGACACCTTTAAAAACTAATTTAGTGTATTCGTATAATCTACAATACTGAAATTGTAAGTAGAATACAATTTATATTAGTTTCGGAAAGAACACAACCCTGCCCTGCCCTCCATATTATTAAGAAGTTGCATTTGCAAGGACAACGTTGATTGACTACTATCATCATGTGTCAGTTCGATGTTAGTCTTTTTTCGCCGGACTCAGAAAACACTTACGGTGGTACTTACCACTGTCTCGTCCTCAACGAGAATTCGAACTTGCGATCATCAAAATAAAAATACTTTGTCATTACTGCTAGACCAACCCTTGAAGTTATCGGTTTGAAGTTAGTATTTGTGGTTTGGAGTCATACAATCTTGTGGTATTCCTTCCATGAGTTAGTGAAAAAAAATAAATGAGAAAGAAAGGTGTGATATCCCCATCCATCTCTCTTCAATTATTCTGCAAGGAACCGTATCTTCACACCATATGCCACCTTTAATTCAACTCTACGGTACTAACACTGCTCCACCTACCAAAACTATTTCTTAATTCATTATGTTTTTGTATATACATTTGTTCAAAAAACCACTCACAATGTTGTTACCCTTCCATCTATGAGGTAGGTTCTGCATATTATATATCACAATTACAATGGAAAATGGTAATTATTAATTCGATTTATTTATCAGTGACGAGTTCAAAAAAAAATTATAATGAATGTATCGAGTTTCTGTTGAGACAACAACATTGTATGGAGGCTTGAAACCACTGTATTTCGCAAAACAATGTTCAGATGGATTGTTTTATAGTTATTTGTAGTGTTATCAGAATTGGACCAGTGATTGAATCAGAAAAATGATAGTGCGGTTAGTTTTAATGTTACGAACTTCAAATCTACACACAACTTGCAATACCATATAAACAATACTATTATTCTAATCACAAATTCGTAATTTTTGTAAATTTTATAAAAAAAATATTGTATTTTATTATCATCTTTTGAGTAGTTGTTAAGTATCTCAATTTTAGATTTCAAACAAACTTTCATAAAAAAAAATGCTTGGAAATTTCACTTGTAAAAGTTCAAAATATTTCTGCAATCCTCACAAAGTAAAAATTCACAATATATTTTTATACAAATCTAAAAATAAACTTATGATTTTTCATTTGTAATTTTCCATTGAAAAATATGTCATGAAATGAACTTTTATCATCTAAAAATAACATTTATCTCTATTAGTTCTTCTTTAAATTAATTACATAGTGTACTATTTTTTTTAAAATTTACAAAAAGTATACATGCTTTAATTTTTTACAAATTAATATTTTTTTTATTTTTTAATTACGTTTTGTACGAAATAGACTTTTTGTCGATTTAAACTTAATTTAAACTTTATATATGATTTTAAATATTTTTATGCATAAATTTTATACTTTTATCAATTTAAAATTAATATAAACTTCTAGTTTAATATATATATTAAAATCTTATATTTTTTTATAAATTTTATAAAGATTAATTTTTATATAATTTTTTGTGACTTTAAATTAAATATCAACTTTATATACTCTAAAATATATCTGTAATTTAATATTTAAAAATAAAAAAATTAAATTTTACCTAATTTATACATAAATAAAAGAAATGAGGTGTATAGGGATTTTTACATGAATGACATGTCTAATAAAAACAATTTAAAAATAACACATTTGAAAGTTAATTGAGTAGTTAGTGGGCGTACTTTTGAGAAAACATGGTAAGTGAAATTATAAAAAGATGGTATATTTGAAAATAAATGTTAAAAATGTATACCATAATTAAAATGTGTGTCTCCATGTAATAATTCCTAAATTTTTTAATTCATGTATCTCTATCGGTTAAAGTGGCCCATAAAATCCAAGAAAGGCACACATGTATCCTCTCTCAACTTTTGTGGAAATTGATCTTGCTTGCCTTTTGCCTTCAAATCTTTGAAGAGACCACAACGTGCAAAACTTCCCTGTGAAACATGCACAGATCTTGAAAAATGGCGAGAAACTATGACTAGTGATGCAAAAGCATGCGAACCCATAAAGAAAATCAATCATTCAGATTATGTTGGTGTCTTTTAGTAGCTATGTCACCCCACCTTCGTCGGTGTGAAAGAATCTGAAAAGTCTATGAGCGTGGTAAATGAAATCGGTGGTTTTTGTGGTTAGGAAGGAGGAGTGGAGGAAGACGAAGTGGCCCACATCGTGATCTGTCATATCTATACGGAAAGAGTAGTCGTAATGAGTCTGATGTTTGTCGCCCATGTGTTTCAGCAGTTCTTGTTTAGCCCCACAGGTGATTGCGACCACATTCACACTCTGCTGCGTAGCATTTCGCTAGATACGGCCCCTCCGAATGCGCTCCTGAACTCGTTTAACTGACCGTATAAGCATTTCGCTCGTGGAGTAATATAGTAATGTTGGAGTGAGCAACAAACCGAATAAACTAAAAAAAAAAATGATCAAATCGACATTGAAATAAATATTAAATAAATAAATATAGATAACAAATTTTAAAAACTAATTTGATCTATTCAATCGTAATTTGATGTATCATAATTTTTAATGTTGTATCAAATATGATATTTCTATTAAATAATTGTTAAATGTAGATGTAAAATTATGATGTGACATTCTAGACATGGAAATTAGATGGATTAAAGTAGCGTGCTAGGGTTGAAATAGAGAAGATTCGAGAAAGATAGAGAGTGAATAGTAAGTAAAGTGAATGAGTAAAACATAACGACAATAAAATTATCCCGCATGTTTATGAACTCATGTGTTTTATAGAAGCGTCATCATGTGCCATATAGCGAGGTCCAAAGGCCCAACATGAAATACAACCGAGTGTACTAACATCTCCTTCTCAAGTTGAACCCGGGAGGAGATTCAACTTGGAAAGAATGACAGTAAACAAAGAGCCTGGTAAACATTTAGTGAAAATGTCTGCCAGGTTAAGGTGAGAAGGACAGAAGGTTGGAGTCACAAAACCGGAGACTCTATGCTGGCGAACCAAATGACAATCAATCTCAATGTGCTTAGTGCGTTCATGAAAGACAGGGTTGCGAGAAATATGGATCGCAACCTGACTGTCACAATGAAGAGGCACTGACAGGGAAGTAGGAATCTGGAGATCACGCAAGACATATGACACCCATAAAAGTTCACACACAGTAGAAGTCAAACTGCGGTATTCCGCCTCAGCACTAGAACGGGCAACAGTAACTTGTTTCTTGCAATGCCAGCCAACCAAATTGGAACCAAGGAAGATGCAATGTCCAGAAACCGATTTGCGAGAGTCAGGGCATGTAGCCCAATCCGCATCGGAATAATCCTGTAGATCAAAACCAGAGTTAGCATCATAAAAGAGACCAAAATGAAGTGTGCCCTTGAGGAACCGCAAAATATGTAGGGGCGAGTCCCAATGAACACTCGTAGGAGCACTGACAAACTGGCTCACAGTATTAACAACATAAGAGATCTCATGCCTAGTAAAACTCAGGTACAAGAGTTTCCCCAAAAGGCGTCTGTACCGCTCAGGATCCAAAAGCAGAGTGCCAGAATGAGACATAAGAACAATACTAGGTGGAAGGGGAATATCATCTGCAATGCAATTATCCAAACTAGTTTCCACTAAGAGATCCAAAATGTACTTATGTTGAGACATGAAAGTACCAACAGTTGTGCGAGAGATCTCCACACCCAGGAAATACCGTACACTACCCATATCCTTAATGGTGAAAAGGCCATCTAGATAAGCCTTGAGCTGCAAGATTAAAGCCACAGAGGCACATATAATTAACACATGATCAACATATACCAATAAAGCTAGAAAAGTGGAACCATAGCCTTTCACAAAGAAGCCGTGGTCATGCTCTGAACGGACAAACCCATAGGCCTGGAGTTTGGAAGTGAATTCGGTGTTCCATTCGCGTGAAGCCTGTTTTAGGACCGATTCAGCTTACAGACTTGCTTAGAGAGCCCTTTTGAATAACCTGGAGGGGGGGCATGTAGATTTCTTCATGAAAAAACTCATGCAAGAAAGCATTGTTAATGTCAATTTGATGCACCTAATGTCGCATAATGGCTAGATGAACAAGAATTCGAATACTAGACCACTTGGCAACAGGGAAAAAACTTTCATGATAATCAATACCCTCCTTCTGAGTAAAGCGCTAGGCAACAAGCTTAGACTTATACTTGTGGATATTGCCATTAGGGTTGTACTTTATCTTATGCTTCCATGCACAGCTGACAATATTCTTACCAACAGGTAAGTCAACCATAGTCCATGTCTCATTTTTCTTAAGAGTAGAAAGCTCTTCATTCATGGATGCAATCCAAATTGAATGATTACAAGCTTGACGATAACTGGAAGGACAAGACAGAGCAGTCACAGAATGAATGAACTGAAGCAGTTCAACTGCAGAAGGTGCAACTGAGGAGATAGGAAGAAAAGGTTGAAAGGGTTGACCAAGATGCGCTCTATCTAATGAACTATAGATGAAAAAAGAAGGACCTGAAACACAAGTGACATAGTCATACAACATAGAGGAAGGCTTACAAGAATCAGTACTGATCCAGGTTGGGACAATAGGAGCAGGAGTTGGAGTGGGATTAGAGGTAGAAGCAAGTGCATCAGAAACTAAGTCATCATGTGCAGTTGGAGAATCACAGGTCGGGGCATCAAGGATAGTATCATCATTCGCCCAAGTCGAGTCAGAAGCAGAGTCACCTACAACTTCTCTACCAGCAAAAATGGGCAAAGACGAAGTGGCAAAAGCAATAGGGTCAGCAGGAAGCATAGTATCTGTCCGAAAAAGGAAGCAATGTTCATAAAACTTAACATCCCTGGAACTAAAAATCTTGTGAATGTCCAGACTGTAAAGTTTATAAGACTTTTTCCCTACAATTTAACCAAGAAACACACACTTTTGTGCTCTCAGGGCAAACTTGTTTAAATGAGGCGTGGTGTTGGTAGAATAAGTTAAGCACCCAAAAGCACGAAGCTGGGAAAGATTGGGCAGAGAGGCATAGAGTTTCTCATAAGGAGTTTTCTAATCAAGGATTCTGGTGGAAAGTCGATTTATTACGTATGTGGATAAGAGAATGCTATCCCCCCAAAACTGAAGTGGCATGTTAGATTGAAACATAAGAGCCCTAAACACACTGAGTAAATGACGGTGTTTTCGTTCCACGACCCCATTTTGCTGGGCCGTATAAACACAAGATTTTTTGTGAAGGATACCAATAGAGGTGAATAGAGTCAGGGTTTTTTGGTTAACAAACTCAGTTCCATTGTCCGTGCAAATGGATTTAATTGTGAAAGGGAATTGGTTCTGTATGTAAGCAATGAAACTCTGGAGAACATAAAACACTGCAGTTTTGTCAGAGATCAGGTATGTCTAAAGGGAACGGGTGTAATTATCAACAGTAGTAACAATGTATTGACTTCTAGAATGAGTGACAGTACCATATGGTCCCCACAAATCCATATGAAGAAGTTGAAAAGGAGCAGTACATTTTGTCAAACTCAAAGGAAAAGACAAGCGAGATTGCTTAGCCCGAGCACAAATATCATAAGGGTGCATTTTATTATGAACCACATCAATAGGAAGATGAGAGATAACATCGACAGATGGATGTCCTAAGCGAACATGCCATAATGCACTATCAGATGGGGTACTTACAGAGTTACAAGTAATAGTGTTAGGGACAGTAGCACCAACAAGGGAAGGCATACAAGAAAAGTCAAGACAGTAAAGATTTCCAACAGCTTTACCAAATCATACTATAATATCAGTCTTGAGGTCCTACAAATGACACTTGTGTTGGGTAAACACAGCTTTAACATGATTAAGAATTACCAATTGGGACACAGAAATAAGATGACAATGAAATTGAGGGGTAAATAATATGTTATGCAAGATTAAATTTAGAGACAAACAAATTGATCCCACATAATGAACAAATATTTTAGACCCATCAGGCAAAGATAGAACAATAGGTCGATCTAAGCGATTAAAGGTATGAAAGAAACCACGTCTACCACACATGTGACTCATTGTTTCTGTGTCTGTGATCCAATTATATAAGGTACCAGTCAATGGGCAAGCAAGTAAAGAGCCAGTATCAAAAAGCAAACCTACAAATTTAGTAGGTCCATTCACAGCAGTCACAAAGTGAACACCCTGCTTGGGATTAGGAGAAGCACCAACTCCCTTCACAGTGTGAGAGGACATGCCATGAGAGGCTATCAACTTGGCAAACTCCTGTTTCATAAAAGTTTCCATGTCAGATTTGGACCAAGGTGAATTCTCCGTCACATCACCTGCATCACAAGCATCAAAGGGTGTATTAAAATGATCATCTTCAACATTATGAACAAAATTAGACCCAGAACTTCCCCTTTTCTTGTCTTTCTGCTTATTCTTGAACCACTCAGGTTAGCCATGCAACTTAAAGCACGTCTCTCTTGTATGATTATCCTTTTTACAAAAATCACAAAATCGTGGTCCTTGATCCTTCTTACTGGCTGCTGAGTGGTGATACCTACTCTACCCCCCCCAATGAAGGTACCATTAGTCCTCACATAATAAGCAGTTTGATCCTGCAAAACCCCAACAACATTATCCAACTATTTCTCTACACGTAGCATCATGGAATATGTCTTAAATACAGAGGGAAGTGGATCCAGCAACAATATTTGATTCCAAATTACATCATATGAGTCGTTAAGACCCATCATAAACTATACAACTTTATTCCTATTTTCACTCTCATTGATCTTATAGTAATAGCACATGTACATAACCCGCACGTACAGTAAGGAACCATAACAATACACTCTAATTCATCCCACTTTTCTTTAGGTTGAGAGTGGTACTTTGTTTTAGTGAGGCTACCTTGTGAAAAGGTATTAATGTCCCTCTGCAATTTATAAACCATTGGACTATGGCTAACACCAAACCGATCACTTATAAACCGATCACTTAGATCAATCTACAAAGCATTAGCGGATCTAGCGTGAAGCAAGGAGCCTACTAAATCCTTGCACAGAGTGTTTATTACCCAAGACTTGACCATTTGGTCCACACGCAACCCATGCGCATAGTTATCATCAATATCAGCAGGTTTAGGTATATCTCCATTAACAAACCCTAACTTAAGTTTCGCACTCAAAGCCATAACAATCGCAGCACGACATTGCAAGTAATTAGACTCAGAAAGAGTTATTGTGGTTAGAATCATACCTAGATGATCTGAACTTTGGAGAAAGTCGGATCATCCTCCCTCCTTACTATAAACCTCCTGTGTCGATCCCCTGAACCAGATTCATCCACCACACCTCTATAAGAGGCCATATCCATCCCCTACAAGACAATACAGAGTAAGTACTGAAGTTCCGATAAGCAGAGCGCAAGAAGGTAGAAATGAAGACTTAGGGTTTTGCGAGATGCAAAATTGGGGTTTTCTTAAGTTCAACACCAAACTCAACAATCTTGGTATCAATTGAGAAGGTTTTGTGTAGATAAACTTTATCGATTCATATTTCTGCTCTGATACCATCTAGAGATGGAAATCAGATGGATTAAAGTAGCATGCTAGGGTTGAAACAGAGAAGATTCGAGAAAGATAGAGAGAGAATAGTAAGTAAAGTGAATGAGTAAAACATAAGGGCATCCGACTTATTCTGCATGTTTATGAACTCATGCGTTTTATAGAAGCGTCATCATGTGCCGTATAGCGAGGCCCAAAGGCCCAACATGAAATACAACCGAGTGTACTAACAGACATGCTTATTATTTTTAAATTAATGACGTGGAATCCAACTTTGAGAATGAATTGTCATTGTTTATTTACCATGAACTATAAATAAATTTTTATAGTAGAATATTTCTAACTACAAGCATAATTTGCTAAAAAATTCATTGATGTCATAATTAAATATATCAATTATGTTATATTAATGCATAATTAATTAATATAACACCCATTTATAAGAGGAGTTTTAATTTGGAATTTTTCAATTGTCGTATTATCATGTGTTGAGTTTTTGGCCATTGGGGTAACAACTATGACTCTATATTTATCTCTTTCATTTTATGTGATAGAAAAAATTATTTCAATATCTTAAAATGAATAATCTTTTAATTTTTTTTATTCAAAATATTTTTAATTTATTTATTTTATTTAATCGTGTATTTAGTCAGTTCAAAAAAATCGTGTATTCAGTTTTAATAATTAGTCGATATTATTTAACAAAAAATAAATTAAAAAATAACCATAATTGATATAAATGACAAATTTGATTTAAAAATTATCGCATAGATAAAACATAATAAATTATATTAAATTGTTTTTAATTTTATTAAAACATAATGAATTGTCATTATTTATTTAATTATGACATTAATTTTTTTTCTAGCAAATTATGCTTGTAGTTAGATGTATCTAATGTAAAAATTTATTTATAATTTATGATTTAGTGAAACTAAAAATAAATAATGATAATTCATTATCTAATATGGACTTTATGTCATCAACTTAAGAATAATAAGCGTGCAGTGGCGAAGCCAGAAAATTTTCACAGTGGGTGCACTGTAATTCCAGTGAGATGATAAAATAACTTAAAAATCGACGAATTTTGGAAAGTGACTCGGGTTCTTAGAAATAGTGGTTTCTTAAATAGTTAGATTTCATCTAATAATTGGTTTGTAAAGTGCTTTAAGATTTCTTGATTAGACTCTAATTTTTCTTTGATCAAAATCTTGTGAACAACCAAGTAAAATGCGAACATTTTTGCTGGGTTTCCAAAGTAACGTGTAGAGACGTCAATTTTATTTTCTTTGTTTGGATTTCATCTTATTATTGATGAAGATTAAAAAAGAGATTTTCACATCAATATTAAGCCTAATAAAAACAATTCAATTTTATCAAATTTGAAAGTTATTTGAGTGGTTAATTAGTATATTTGTGAAAGAACATGGGAAGTTGAATTATAAAAAATTGGTAGATTTAAAAAATAAAAGATAAAAATATATAACGTATATAAAAAGTGTGTTTACAAGTAATTATCCCATTAAAAAGTGTCTTAGATCTGTTAATTACGTGATTCATTTAAATTCATCTCATTGTAACATGTAAGTATATAGTTTTGGATTAATTTAATCCTTGTAATAATTTGACATTTTACTTTGTAAAAATATACATTAATTTTATGTGATTAAAATACTTGTGTTCAAAAGTTAATTTGTAAAATATTCAATGGATTAAAAAAATAAAAACCACTCTTATATAAATGATTGCATGCATATTTAAATAAAAATAATAAAATAAACAAATTTACAAATTTAAATATGAATATGTGCATTTTGTAAATTAAAACTTAATTTTGTATTTTTTTTGGAAAAAATAAAACTTAACAAACATTTTACATAGTTAACAGAATAGTTTTGTGAGGATGTACTACGTAGCTTACTGGATTACATTGAAAGGTCTAAAATAGATTGGATAAAATGTCAAGACATATTCAATAGTTGCATTTCCATTTAGACCCCATTTAAAAAATTATAGTTTTGGTCCTTTTTTCTTGACCAATCAGAGGCAACATAGAAGAAATAAGGTTATGCAACAACTCTTTTCCATCCCATTTTATACTTTCCCCATTGTCATTTGGTTCATCTTCTTCTCAGATTACATGTGACATTAATTTTTAAATCTTTCACTTTTCGTAAAATATGATTTTTGGCACTAATTTTTTTTCTTTTTAAGATCCCAACTCATCACAATGCAAGGGACAAGATATAAGTGAACATATATTTATATATATATATAAATCAACGTGGCATACATGCATTTTAATTAAACCAGCCCGTTACAAAATGACTACAGAAATGCGGAAGCGATAGTATGTGGTTTAAAAACAATGCTGATGCCATAAAAGCCTATCGTGTATGAGGTTAGACAAAATCTCAAAAATATGTTGATCTAAACATTCGTCGGAGCCAACCTGCCGACCGTATCACACGCCTGTGCCCCGCCCAAAAGAGTCTCGCACCGCTACTAACAATCTGCACATATTTAACAGCAGAATAGAAAGGTGAGTATTTATGGATACTCAGTAAGC
>CANYCX011691397.1:0-22695 GCA_948193385.1 Breynia disticha f. nivosa | reverse complement strand
GAGTTCATGGATGTGTTGAGATAAATGGTTAATTATGGTTTAATTGGCGTATGTTTGACTTGTATGGATGCTTGATAAGCTCATTGGTATGGCTAAAACAATTGGACCATAATTATGCATGGATTGAACTTAAGTTAAGTTTTGCAGATTTTTCTGTGCAGAGTAATGTTCATTAGGGGCTGAGGTAATGCACGTTACTCACCATAATGAACGTTATTCTGGGCAAATCAACGTTATTCCTACTACCTTGAATAATGAACGATACCACCTGAGTAATGAACATTATTCTGGGACAGTAAGTCCTAAATGGACCGAAATAACATCCTAACTCATACCTAATGAATCTTAGTGATGTAGAATGGTTACTTGATGAATGAAAACACTTAAATTGAGATCGGTAACACTTGTGTGATTGTTATGTATGATTTTTGTGGAATGGCTTTAGGGCGCCATTATTGTTTGAGGGGGAATAAGGCCGGAATGGTCGATGTCTCCCCTGCACCCCAGCATGTAGAGACGCTAAGGGAAAACTTACTGAGTATTGAAAAATATTCTCACCTGTCATTGCTGGATTCTATGCAGATCGTCAGTAGCAGCTAGGACCACTTTTGGAGCGGAGCTAGACGTGTGATACGAGGCGGGCTAGGTCGGCATCCTGATACATTTTGGACTTACACATTTTGATTTTTGGTATAGCCATACATATGATAGTATAGGCTTATTTGGCATTGCATTGTTTTAAACAGTGAACCTCATTTTCCGCACTCTGATTTTATTATTATGTTGTATTTGACCGGTTTAAAAAGAATGCATGTATGCCATAGTGGTTTTATATATATCACAGATGATATTTCGTCTCTTTGAAATTATGAATGATGATTTTAAATTGTTATCTCGTAAAAAACAGGTTGCGAAAAATCATATTATCGAAAATGGACTTGAACGAATTTGGGGTTCACACTAGGAATGCATGCCAAAAGCGTGTCATTTTCGCGTTCGCTAAAAGTAAAAAGAAAATAAAGTTTTCAAATGACCGGGAGTGCGCGCCAAAAGCGGGACACTTTTGCGTTCGCTAGGAAATGGTTTGAATAAAAATAAGAGCATTTGTTAAGAAAAAGCATTGTAAGGTTTGAAAATGATTTAGGCCAAAATTCAAATTTTCCCTTGTGTTGATATGATGCAAGGGAGTCATTCTTATGTTAGCAAGTGTTTGACCTAGAGGTACCACCAAACTCTATAATTTGATCACCAACCGTTTGAGTCTTTGAATAGCTTGCTTGGGTAAGTCGAGGTATCATTAACACTTGATCGTGTTATGTGAAACCTCGCTATTATGTGCTAGGGATCTTGAATACGATTGAGACCATAAGTGCATTTTGATTCGAGATCTTGACCCTTATGTTCGATTTGTTTTGCTCGAGACGAGCAAAAGCTTAAGTGTGGGGGAGTTTGGTAGGGCCAATTATACACGTTAATTCCATTTATATTATAGTGTATTTTCATTATATTTTGTTAGATAAAATGCATAAATGTAGAGTTTTCTTATGTTTATGGTTTTGATCTAGGTGCACTCAAAAGATGGAGAATTCGCTATAATTTGGATGGAAAATGAAGCACATCGAGTGGGGCATTTTGAGAGGCATAAATGCATGGATCACAAGGCTAATTTGTGGCGCATTTCGTTGGCTGAAAAATATATTGGTAATGTGCTAGAATAAGCCATGAATGTTTGATGCAAATGATGATGGTTTTAAGCTTGGGAAAAGGTTGAATTTATGGAATAAATGGCACAATCTCGATCGAGACTGGCAAAGTCTCGATCGAGATCAAGGCATGGCTTCGGTTCCAACATCCCCAGCTTGGACAGGAGGCAAATCTCGATCGAGACTCACCAAAATGGCAAACCATCTCGGACAGAAACTGAATCTCGATCGAGATTCACTTGAATCTCGATCGAGACTCTGCCAAATGAAGAAACCAGCCGGGCAGAAGATGTATCTCGATCGAGACTCATCAAGTCTCGATCGAGACTCGGCCAAAGTGAGAGATTAGCTCGGGCAGAAGACCAATCTCGTTCGAGATGTGATTAATCTCGTTCGAGACTTGTTCCGAATGAAGCAACAAACATGGACAGAAGGCGAATCTCGATCGAGACTTATTGAATCTCGATCGAGACTCATCCGTGGCTCAGTAAAAAATTAGCCAAAAATGTCCTTGAAATGGATGGATAAGTGAGGGCAATGAAGACAATTCACAAGGGCTGTAGGAAGGGCTTATAAATAAGGGTTGTTAGGGTTTTATTTGGTGTCTTTTGACCCCTTGGTGGCTGGAGGAAAAGAAGGCTAGGAGGAAAGGTTTTCATCTTCTTTTCTTCTTCTTTATTTTCCTTTTCTTGATTTCTTTTGTTGTTTATCTAGCCATGTTAGGCTAGGGTTTTTGTTGGATTTTCCTATGATGTAAAATAGATATTATGCTTGGTTTTCCTGTTGGATTTGAGGTTTGTGCTTGAATGAATTTATTTTGATTGAATGTTGTCTAATTGGTTGTTTTGAATGGTGAATGATAAGAACCATAAATTGTGATTGTTTGCTTATCATGTACATGTTGCATTTGCAATAGAAAGAGCAAAGTAATTTGTTAATTCATGCGAAGCAATTTTTTAGTAGTGACAGACTAAAATTGGATTGCATTAGATGTTAGCTAGTCGACCGCCATATTAGAACAAATAATTGCAATTTATGTATCATTCAAATTTAGAATCTTAATCCGGAGTTGCGAAGGCCTAGGATTAGGAAGGCTAAATCAAATAGAGTTAAAGCTTGTTTGGATAGAAATATACCAAATGAACTTAATGTGTTCGATGAAATGCCAAAGAGAGTATTGCCTTTGCTTGTTTAGTGTATCACTAGAGTAGAATACTTGCGAGTCTTAAGGACTCAATTCTGAGCATCTCGAAAGGGACTATTAATTGACGATAGCGTGAGAACACCGTCATTAGCCCCGATTCATTAAGTAACCAAGTGTAGTTTCTATTGAAGTATAGGAAAATCCATATTTTTAGTCCATTGTTGAGTCTTCATTTTTAGTTGCTTGTCTTTATATTTTCTTGTTCAATTAGAATTCCCACAATCCAATTTATGTTTACTGCTTTTATTTATTTTATTGCTAGCACCGAATCATCTTAAATACGACGTTCCTCGAGAGATTCGATCCCGGGAGGCATACTTCCGTGGTAAAACTACACCGATCTAGTGCGCTTGCTAGAACCCGATCACCTAGAAAATGACATTTGCCACTAGTACTCTTTCTATCAATCCTACAGCTACCATGATTTGCATCACTATATGTATACAAATTAAAGTTTTCAAAGCAAGGATACCAAAAACCATGATCAATAGTATCACTGAAGTACCTAAAAATCATCCTTCAAGCAACTAGATGTGGTAATTTAGGGCATGATTGAAATCTAGCACACAAGTATGTAGCAAACATGATATTTAGTCTAGAAGTACTTAAGTAAAGTGGAGATTCGATCATACCTCTATATAGCTTTTGATCAATGTCTTCCTCTTCTTTATGCTTCTCATGATTTAGATTCGATACCATGGGAGTCTTTACACTTTTGCACCCTTACATTTGAATTTCTTCAATAACTCTTTAATGTACTTACTTTGGTGTATAAAGATACCACTAGAGAGTTGTTTGATTTGTAGTTTTAGGAAGAACTTGAGTTCTCCCATCATACTCATCTTGAACTCACCTTTCATCAATTCACTAAATTCCTTAGAGAAAGAAGAATTAGTAGCACCAAAAACTATATCATCAACATAAATTTGGCAACTCAACATATAAACATCAATTTTCTTAATGAATAGTGTTTTTTCCACTTTGCCTCTAATGTAACCATATTGGGTGAGAAAATTACTTAACCTCTCATACCAAACCCTTGGAGCTTGTTTCAACCCATATAATGCTGTGTTGAGTTTGTACACATAATTTGGATGTTCATAATTCTCAAAATCAGGAGGTTATTTTACATAAACTTCCTTTTGTATATATCCATTCAAGAAAGCACTTTTCACGTCCATTTGTTTAAGCTTTATTTTTTTTACATGATTTAAAAGAACACAAGAGTCTTATTGCTTCCAATCTAGCCATAGGTGCAAACTTCTACTCGTATTCAAGTCCTTCTGCTTGATAGAATCCTTGGGCTACCAATCTAGACTTGTTCTTTACTTGTTCTTCATTTTCATCATACTTGATTTTGTTTATCTACTTGACACCAACAATTGTTTTTTCCTTTAGTGGTGGCCCTAGCCTCCAAACTTGATTCCTTTTGAATGGATTTAGTTATTCTTGCATCTCTATGACCCAATGCACATCCTCAAGTGCTTCCTTGATGTTCTTTGGCTCAATGAGAGAAATGAATGTTGAATTGCTCATGACCTCTTTGATTTCTCTCCTTCTCCTTACTCTATCTTTAACATCTCCAATCATTTGACCCATCGGATGCTCCTTCACATTCACCCAATTCTTAGTTGTGGGATCTTTCGCAACTTTTTCATCTTTGACTCATTATGTGGTACTCAAAATTAAAACCATTATGTTTTGAATATTTCAAATATCTTTCAAACATATGAATATATAAAGGATTTAATCAACTTTTACACTCAATGTAGTTGAAATACATTTAATACAAAGGTACTTTTGAAACTCTTTTACAGTCAATCTATATTCGCTAAACACGTGCTCGACTCCTCCTCGTGGCAATCCTGCTATACCTGCACAACATTAAAACAACATATAGGGCTAGTATATAAAATACTCAGTATGTGTTTATCAAATTGTTGTTAAAATGAAGTGCAAGGGAAACTTCATTCAGCACGGGGTGTGCTCAATGAACGCAAGGACGTGCTCATCTCTATTTTCCCAGTTGGAACGGACGAGCCTCAATTAAGCACGAGGTCGTGCTCGTCACTTTTATCCAGATTAAATATTTAGCATGTAGGCGTGCTACCACTCTGTTTCATACTTTAGGTTTCGATTTTTAATCATTTTCTAGCAAACAAGTTTAAATCAAAAATAGGAATGGTCAACAACTTTCCTTTACCATATAAACAATGATTTTGTACTAAAAACACACATAACATACTTGTTTGCCTCATTTGCATATCAAACATAAATAAGAACCAAAACATACCAAAGCCACATATCGTATCACATACTCAACATCTCATAATCAATCAATCTAGCATTCATATATCACGAAGCAATAATCACACATGCTAATTATGAATGCCAAATCCAATGCATATGAATGATTACACAATCACATGCAAATGACCCGGGTTTCACTCTTTTTTCTCTTTTCTTTTCTTTTCTTTTTCTTTTGATTTTTTCCTCGGTCGTAGACTGGCATTGTACCTAGTATGGTATTGTACCTAGTACGGCATCGAGCCTAGCTCGAAATATCCTCGGTCCCAGACTGGTATCGAGATCTCTCTCGGAATAATCCTCAGGTCCATCGTAGGATATCAATCTCAGTGTCACACAAATCATGCAACACAATGAATGAAAAATACACTCAATGGCCATATGTCAATCTCATCTCAAAGTATGCTCTTTTAAATAATACAACAATCATATGCTATCACTAATCAATCAGACATCAACTAAATATCAATATGATGTCAACAAGGAAACATAAGCCAAAAGAGGATACAGTCTCAAATCATAGCCCATTTATATAAAAAAAGCAAGAATACAATTCAAGCAATATCAATCTCATCAGTTAACATGTTCATAATTAACTCACATATCAAGAAGCAAACCAACTTCAATTTTTCCTAAGAACATTCATATAAGCTTTCTTTTCCTTAATTCTTTCAATTAAGCATTCTTAGCTTATTCCAAGGTTTTTAAGAACATTTCAAGTTCTTAAGTACACAAATAATCAGTTTAACCATTTCCTCTTTCACAAACACTTCAAGCATACCAACTGTAACCATCACATCAACAATCTCAACACAACCTTTAGCATAGCCAAATAACATAAGAACGCACTCATCATATCACAAAGGACATTCTAAGCTACATCAAATCAATATACTTCTTATTCATACATCAGCACTCATATTCCAATAAGAAAAACATACAAACTAAGGAAAGTTGCATTCCCGGTTGGGAACCTCCCTCACCGTGATTTTGCCTCCTATAAACAAATTATGAATTTACATTAATCATATATGCATGAGACTAAGCAAAGACGAAGGATTAATGATGTTTAAATGCATATATGCTTAAATAACCAAATTTCTCTTTCTTTCTTCTCCCTCTCATCAATGTCCTTCACCTACCCTTAGCATAACTCTTTTCTCCTCTTTTAACCAACCATCATTAATGTTCCTTACCAGCTTCTTCTAGTTTAATTTTACGATTCCTACGACCCAACACCATCGATATATCCTAATTCTTACGTTCCTTCTTTCAAAACCCTTAATAAATTTATACCTTTCTTCCAATCTCTCTCATCATCTAACACCCAATTAAGCTGACTATTAAAACACCTTCAATAGGGCCCAAAGAAACTTACATAAGCAATGGAATTCGAAAAAGAACTTTGGTTTGGAAAACCCAAACTCGTCACTTTTCAAGGTTTCTTTCAAACTTCAATTTCGGACACCTAAAACACGATTTAACACCAAAAATGGCCACCACTAGATAGTATACACGTTAAGCTTTCTAACGAGCCATTTTTTGCTCAAATCAGAGCTCAAACCCAAGAGATTGGACATCGGAAACTAGGGTTTATATACAAAAACGTGATTCAACAAAATCACATCAGAAAACTTACTGAAATTCGCTCTCTAACCGACTCCAAAACTCGCGGACACTAGGGTTTCATAAGGAAAGATGTTAGCTAGGATTTTTGGCTTTGGAGAGGAGGTTTGGAAGAGAGAGAACCTGATTTGGTGATTGTAGAGAGAGAGAGAGAGGAACAAACTAATGTTTATAGGAATCGGATTTGGACGATTTTGCCCCCGAGTGCTCTTGGTTCGCTATTTATTCGTAACCTCATTTCTGCTCGATTTAGTTTGTCCCGATTCTAGTTTCCTCTTAATTTATATTTCCAAAAATAAAATTACCACTCACCTCATACCGAATTTTATTTAAACCTTCAGTGAAAAATTTATTCACATTTTCCCTAAATTATTTAAAATCCTTAATTATTATAAAGATTTTAAGACGTTACAATTCTACCCCCTTAAGAAAATTTCGTCCTCGAAATTTAAAGTTGTACCTGGATCTTGAAATAAGTGAGGATAACGTCGGCACATCTCCCCTTCGACTTCCCAAGTAGCGTCTTTTGGGGACTGGAAACTCCATTTACTTTCACCATTAGAATTTTCTTGTTTCTCAGCTTACGAAACATCTTATCCAGGATTTCCACTAGTTCCTCTTTATAAGTCATATCTTCTAATATCTCCACTTCTGGTTCTTTGATCACGTGGCTAGGATCTGATCTATACCGCCTCAGCATACTAACATGGAATACGTCGTGCAATCTCGAAAGTTCATCGGGTAACCTAAGCTGGTAAGCTAAAGCTCTGACCCATTTCAATCTTGCACCCATAGCTTCTGTCAAACTACCCCAGAACCGTGAAGTAAATCAAGGATCCCTGTCAGATACAATAGAAATCAGTACTCCATGAAGTCTAACCACTTCAGCCACATATTTCTCTGCCAGTTTGTCCAAAGGATCATCCTGCTTGATTGCCAGGAAATGTGCAGATTTTGTCAATCTATCTATTATCACCCACACTATGTCGTGATTCCAGAATGTTCTGGGCAACACAAAGTTCATAGTTATCCGCTCTCATTTCCACTCTGGAATAGCTAAAGAATGAAGCTTTCCAACTGGAGCTTGATGTTCAGCTTTGATCTGCTGACAGCTTAGACACTTTGCTACAAACTCTACAATCTCTCTCTTCATACCTTACCACCAATACAGTGGTTTCAAATCTTGATACATTTTGGTGTTGTCTGGGTACACGGAATACCAAGAAGAGTGTGCTTCCTATAGAATCTCCTCTAGTTTCAGAAAATTAGGCACACATAGCCTATTCTCGTAGTATAGGACTCCCCTATAATCAAGTTTGTATGGTGTTTCTCTACCTCTTTCCACTTTCTTTTTAGCAAACACCAACTTCTCATCTTCCATCTACCTCTCCTTGATCTGCTCTTGTATTGCTGGTTTCACTGATATGTTTGCTAATAATCCCTCTTCTGTCACTTGTAGTTCTAATCGTAATTCCTGCATTGCAAATAAAGACTCCACACTATATGTGACGCCAAATTTTAGAAAGTTCATTTTCGAATAAATACGGTTTTTTGCACCCTTTTTTTAAACATAATTTATATAAAATAAATCAGAGAAATCATGCACCAATATTTTTTTTTCGTAAATGCGGAAGCTGGGAAAACATTTAAAACCACATATAATTATAACAATTCGGAAACAAGAAAACAGTTTACATGTCATTGCACAATTTCCATAAAAAGAATAAGTATACGTGCATGGAAATCCATACAACCAAAACCCTAGGAGCTCGACCTTCAGTATCGCACCACTAACCTCTTGAATCACGTCGTCCCGTCTCTGATACCTGTCGATCTGCACAGAATCCAGCAATGACGGGTGAGTATATTTAAATACTCAGTAAGGCTATCCTTTAACATCTCTACATGTCGGGGTGCAGGGGAGACTTCGGCCATCCCAACCTTATTCTCCCTAATGGCGCCCTAAAGCCATATCACAACAAACATTCAAGTGTTATTTGATTCATCTTTAGTGTTTAATTCATCAAGGGAATCATCCTAAGTCATTAGTCTACATTAGGTATCAATTTGGATGTAATTTGGTCATATTTTTATGTTTAAAGACTCAAATTAACATATGCCAGGGATTTATTAACGTATGTCATAACTTGTTAACGTATGCCAAGTCCTATCCCTTAACATACGTTATTCTGGGTTTCTGCACATATGAATAACGTATGCCAAGTGCTAACTAACGTATGCCATACATGGATTAACGTATGCCAAGTCCCAATGTTAGCATACGTTAATTCCATCAGTGTTTGTTGTACGAATTCTGCCCAACTTTTATCAAACGTACACTTAACCAATCAACCTTATTATCTCAACCAATGCATACAACAACCATATAAACTCAACTTACATCCAAATCATCACATTTAATCCTTTAAACTTATGTTTAAACACATTCCAACATGGATTTATCCAAACCATACACATCCATACAAACACCAATAACATTCCATAAACATATAAAAATCTTAACACAACCATTTCCTCACATGCATTACATGAATATGCCAATCCAATAATATATCATGAATGCATATGTATGCTAATGCCTCAATGCAACATACAATGCCATTCTCCGGAGCCTTTCCATTCCAAGAGAAACTCCATTCTCTTTTGCGCATATTGGCCACGAGGCCTCTGTTTTAGTTTGCGCTACGACCACAAGGTCCCAATCATGTAAGAGAGACTCCACTCTCATTTGCGCGTATTTTGCCACAAGGCCCCTGTTTTCATTTAAGGAGAGTCCACTCCATTTGCACACAATTGGCCATGAGGCCCCACATGAACATACATACAATGCTCATGCATATGTCTCAATGTGATGCTATTTCCACAATTCACAATGCAAGATCCAACATATCACGTTTCATTTATCCATACCATAACATTCCCAATCACATGTTCCTCAACAATATAAGCATCAACATATGCATTAATCTTTCCTCAAAACAATCATAAACTCACCACACGTATCATTTAATCCACAACCGATCATATACGAAGAACCAAATCACATTAGTAAGCATATTCAGTTATAACATGCACTTTTCCACATGTCATATTCAATTCATTTCCATTTTTACGTATTCACATTCACATTATCATTCACATTCAAGGTATTCTTCCATTTTACTATTTTGCACCTCACTTGCAATGAACATTTTACAGTCCGACTGTACCATTACAAGTTCACAACCAATCAATCAAACAAAGTAGTATCGATGTCTCACGTCTCTTTTGCATAAAACTATAATCATAAGTACACTCGAATCCTCCTTCAACTTGTGTAACCTTAATTTTCACATGTGTCTAAACTTAACATAGTCACCTCCGACCTCTCTCTACAAGAGTTTTCAGAATCTCTCCTTATACTTATACAAATTTTCACATAATCTCCACATCACACCGTTTTCATACATACATCTGTTTCCTTGTCATACCCAGTCAATCATGACCTATTGAGTCATGTTAGCTAATAAAGCTGATTTTTATCTGTCATTTTTACAATTGATCCCCTTTATTTAGCCTGAGTTCTCTCGTCTAACTCTCACAGTACATGTATATATATAGTTATGCTCGCGATCCTTCATCTATCAGGTAGTTGCTAGCCCAAGGTAGGTAAACAAGAATGTGATGTGCGATCGCAGAATAAAGAAATGCATCATGCAGAACGTTTTCGAGAAATGCAAGTAATGCCCTACCTTTGGTCAAAGAGACATGTAAGAAGTCAAGGAATGCACTTCCTTATGCATGATACAACTCTGGCAACACCCTCAAGAGAAAGAATGAGCAAAAGCATCCTCCAGAATCACGCTCTATAATCTAATCCTTAAATATACTTTACCATAATCTCCCGATATCATTTATTCTGTTTTACTTTTAATGATCACTTTCCTTTATATTTTCTCTTACATACTCGCTTTTCACCTTTTTAATACTGAATCAGTCATTTGGAACTCTCAAGTTCACTCGGTTAAACTTTTATCCGGGACTTAATCCACGCTCAATCTAGTTTTTTATTCCAATTCATGGGTGTACACTCATACGCTCCTTAATTATTTAGGTTTTTCTCTCAAATTTCAAGTCTTATTCAAGTAATTTAATTGCCTTAAACAATTTCATTTGTGATTGTTTCAGTCACTTTATGTTATTGATTCACTTCAAGGAGTTTATTCACTAAGGATAACATCCTAGATCATTAGGATACTGTAGGCATTTATGAATATGTTATTCAAGCCAAAATGATGTTTCTGGGTCAAATTAACATAGGGATATTAAGCCATTAACGTACGTTATTCATCAGTCATTTTTTTCCCAAATTCTGTGAAAAATAACGTATGCCAACAGATTCCTTAGCATACGTTATTTATCAATAACGTATGCCAAAAGATCATCTTAGCATACGTTAACTAGGAATAACGTATGTTACTTTTAAAGGTAACATACGTTAATTTTGCTTCAGTGTCATTTCTATCTCATTTGCCTCAAACCGAGACTTATATAAATCATGCCATTTACAAACCTTTCAAACTGACTTTATTAACATCTGAACCCATCATCTTATGCATCTTTAAGTCATTCCTAACATCCTTAAACCATTTAGATTAATCATAATGCAAACACATATATTTTCACCATGTATTCTTAGTTCCTTTCCCATAATCATTTTGGCCACAAGCAATCAACTTTATTAACCAACTATGGAACATAGCCCCTTTTTAATATCTTACACATTTATATTAAGATAAAACCTCAGTCATATCAACCATAATCATTATTACAATTAATCATTCAACACAATCAACATATACTTTAAGGATTGAATCCACAATCATAAAACTTGACACAACATTAGTCATTCTTTACAATTCTTATACATCAAGCTATTCAATTCCATATTCATTTATTCAACACAAGGTAAATCATACCATCAATCTTATCTTATTATCATCAATTCCGCACACATAGCACCAATACAAATAGAGCATACCATTCGCACAATTTACATTTAACCATACAAGATTATATTCATCCATATCATTAAATTATAAGTTATGCTCACATCATAATCGAACTCATACATATTCATCCATATCATAAAATTTATGCTTAATGAATGATAATGCATTGTCCACACATATGTATACCCCGGGGTCTCAAATCATCGGGTCAAGCCCGGCATCAAATCATCGAGCTCTCGCTTGGCATCAAATCATCGGGACTAGCCCGGAATTAATTAACAATTGGGCAAATCTCCCATTTATCAATATGAGTCATATGCTCCTTTTTCGCAAATGCATGAACATATGAGTGCTCATGCCAACACAATATAACATGTGTGAATACAATCCATGCATTCTATCTCAATCTTTCGCACAACATATGCACATGAATGTTCCATAAGTCATTCATATCTCAACACAAACCATCATGGTCAACATAGCTTAATCGGCATAAACAACATATATGCATGTAACTCACAAAGAGTTCATCATCATTCAATAAGGAACATCCACTTAATGCATATGACAAACAAACATAATTCATCACCTCATTGGAATCAGATCTCACACAAACATGTGCATTCTCATGTTCGCATACAAGCCAAACATATTTCACTATACAAACCCCAACATGTCCTTAGGCCATTTAGCATATCGAGCTTTCATATCTCATACAACATAGAAATCACGATACCAATATGCTCATGCCCTACGAATTTCATTTTAAATCTCATGTTTATTAACATACCATTGTCCACAAAGAAACATACATTCACCAGTCATAAATCTCATCACACAACTCACATTATTTTTTGTATCATTACCATGCATTCTTAAGACACTTGGTTTCATTCGTTTAGCATTCTCACTCATTAAGAATACGTTCATATATATCCAATCACAACACTTATCACTTACACATAAATCCATTTGCTTTAGTAAGCCATTTATGCACGTAGCATACACACATATCTTCCTAAAACACAATCTCATCCTAAATTACACCAAGGAATACATACGCACACATTAACAATCATTCATAAGGAAAATCACATCAAAGTAAGTGGCAAAAAACTTACCTACACATACCTCACACTATACAACATTTCAATATCTCAAATACAACCTGCATTTGTCTATCACAACAACATTTACATGCATACTTATTCATTTCTTAAATTAATCACAACTTGTAAGTATACTAAGTATACTATCATACTTAACATTCTACATCAAACTATCGTTATGCAGCCTCTTAACACCATTCAAAGATCAACCAATATCATCATCAGTTCATCCGTTCATACAATTTAGCAACAACCAATTCAGTTATTTACCAAAGTAAAATCAATACTTACTTTCTTATGGTTTTTCTTAATTTTATTCAATCTTACTTTTTGTCGTGATCATGTAGTACTTATTTTACCAATCTTAGATTAACATTTCTTCCCATGCAAGAGCATTGATTCAAATGCAGCACCACAACATCGTCTTATTTCACTTCTTAGTTCCATTACTAAAACCAGTAACCATGCTTCATACCATATACTTAATTTCTTTTTAGCTTGATTCTAGTAGATACCATAATCACTTATAGGTGGGTATATACTCTCTTAACATTTATTAATGCACACTAGCATTCTGTCTTTACCCCTTTTTATTTTACTCATTCATATCGCAATTATGTACGTCTAATGCAATGTTTTATGTAAACCAGTTCATATTCATACACGCACATACAATGCACACGTTCACTCATTTTATTCAAACACAACTTACAATGTAGTTGGTTACCTCAGTACCCCTTTCTTATTCTTATTGGTGCTTATTACAATATGTATCTCGGGACTCGGCAGTTGCGTGCGATACTCTGTCGACTGGCTCCTTTCCTTCAAAACTAGTCCTTTGCATACCACAGTTTTACACGCAAATATGCAATGAAAACGATTTTTCTGGCACAATCTGCAGGGAATCTAATCCCTGCTCTGATACCACTAAATGTGACGCCAAATTTTAGAAAGTTCATTTCCGAATAAATACGGTTTTTCGCACCATTTTTTTTAAAACATAATTTATATAAAATAAATCAGAGCAATCATGCACCAATATTTTTTTTTCGTAAATGCGGAAGCTGGGAAAACATTTAAAACCACATATAATTATAACAATGCGAAAACAAGAAAACATTTACATGTCATTGCACAATTTCCATAAAAGAATAAGTATACATGCATGAAAATCCATACAACCAAAACCCTAGGAGCTCGACCTTTAGTACCGCACCCAAAGATGCTCCTCATGCTATCCCTCGACTCTTAGTATAAATGAGGATATCGTCAATGAAGACTACCACAAAGGTATCAAGATAGGGCTGGAAAATCTTGTTCATTAAGGACATGAATGCGGCTGGGGCGTTAGTCAACCCAAATGGCATCACCGTAAACTCAAAATGGCCATAACGAGTCCGAAACGCTATCTTAGGCACTGATTTTTCCTCCACCCTCAACTGCCAGTACCCCGACCTTAGGTCAACTTTAGAGAAAATCACAGCGCCACTCAGCTGATCCAAAAGATCATCTATTCAGGGTAACAGATATTTATTCTTTATTGGCACACGATTCAATTGTCGATAATCGATACATAGCCTCATACTACCATCCTTCTTCTTAACAAACAGTACAGGCGCTCTCCATAGAGAAATACAGGGCCAGATAAACCCCTTATCAAGCAAATCCTCCAGTTGCTTCTTCAATTCCTTCAATTCAGCTGGTGTCATACGATAAGGTGCTATCGATATTAGAGCTATTCCTGCTACGTTTTCAATTTCAAAATCAATCTCCGTGCTAAGAGGTAATCTAGGCAAATCCTCTGGGAATACATCTAGATATTCACATACCAATGGAACTTCAAACACCCTACACTGGGTCTTATAGTATCCACAACAGTAGCTAGGCACGCCTCGCAGCCATCTTTCATCAAACTTACGGCTTGTACAGCGGATATGAGACAGGAAGGCACTACTCTTCTATCTCCTACAAATAATATTTCCTTTCGTCCCTCAACATCAATGGATACCTCTTTTAAGAAACAATCTACCATGGCTCTATTCTTCAAAAGCCAATCACACCCAAAATCAGCCCAAAATTCTCCAAATGGATCACTACCAAATCCGCATGGAATCACGGTCACCTATTACTATCGGGCAGGCTTTGACCGCCTTTTTCACTCTCACCACCTCCCCAGACGGCATTGACACCTCTGTAACATAATCTAAAGCCTCTACCCCCACATTAAATTTCAATGCATGGTCATAGTCAATGAATGAACACGATGCACCAGAATCTATAAGCATATTAATAGGAAAACCCAAAATGTAAATAGTACCAGAGATAATATTCGGGTCTTCCACTGCATCTTCTCGGGCTATGACATAGACCCTGGCCTAAGGTGCTACTAGAGCTGGTGGCTGGTTAGGTCGAGACCCTCTGGAATGTGATCCAGCCCGCCTTGATTGTGCTCCCTGCCTCTATTTCCAACGAAACTCCTCAAATTGTCTTCAACACTACTCTAAGAACGTTGTGCCTTAGCTTCACCATTCTTCTTCTGGAAACAATCTTTCGCCATGTGCCCTCTCCTCTGGTAATAAAAACAGACAATGTCTGCCCGATTTCTTCCCTCAGACACACTCTGACCACTGTGTCTAGAAAAAGGTCTGCCCGAAGAACACACTCCTCTACCGCCAAATTTCTTAGATTTGGTCACCCTGGACCCTTGTGAACTGAAGTTCTTTTCCCCACTAGAGTTTCCCTCCTGTTTTGCTTCCTTGGCCTTCGGAGGCTTCTCCTCTCTGAGAGTTTTCTCTGCTCGTAAAGCAGCAGTAAGCAGAGCTGACTAGCTGGCAGGTTGTATCGCCAACAAGAGTTGAATCTCTGCTTCAAACCCATCTCGAAGCGGTCTCTCTTAGACTCGTTTGCCGCCACCTCCTCTGTCACGTATCTAGAGAGTTGGTTGAATTTAACCTCATCCCAGATCATTCTCTCACTTTAGATATTCATTAGTACCTTATTTGGGTCAAAATTAGGTTTTCTGCATAAAAATAACGTAGGTTTATGCCCAAGTAACGTACGTTATTCTTCCCCTTAACTGCAGCTATGAATAACGTATGCCAATATGTAGTTAACGTATGTTTAAAGCATTAATGTACGTTATTACTTCAATTAACGTACATTATATGCCCTCATAAGCATTCTTCCCGAATTTCTAAGTATTTCCTCATACTCACGCTAATCATTTATCACTTAGCATACCAACCAACCTTCAAAGTACACATCCAACTCCCATATTCATCCAATTCATCACATTTAACCATTAAACACATGATTCCACACACTAACCACAATCAAACACACATTCATAACCATCCACACAAGCATCCAAGGCACCATTACACAACTCATACATATACACAAAACATAAAACATCAAAGCAAGCCACCACAACTTTCTTAGCAACTTAACCAATCATAATACCAATCCATATCGTTCATTCAATACCACTCATATCTTACTCAAAGTACAAACCATTCACAAATTCATAGAAGAGTCCATATCATCCAATCACAAATTATGCTCATATCATAACCGAACTCATACACGTTCATTTTCCATGCAATTCAATAACATGTATGCATAATGAATGCAAATGCAATGCTAATGCATTGTCCACACATATGTACCCCGGGGTCTAAAACATCGGGTCGAACCCAGCATCAAATCATTGAGCTCTCGCTCGGCATCAAATAACATTTGGGCTAATCCCCCATTTTATCACAATCCATCGAGCATTGCCTGGCAACGAGCTCTCGCTTGGCATAAACATAACACTAAGAGTCAAGCTATTGTGTTCTCAAACATTTGGGCTAATCCCTCATTTTCTCATATGTGAGCTTTAAGCTCCTTTTCTCAATGCATGAACATACACGTGCTCATGCTAAACATAATATAATATGTATGAATGCAACTCTATGCATTTCATCTCAAATTTCCAAAATACACATGCACATGAATGCTCCACTATTTATTCGTATCACAACATAAGCCAACATGCTCAATAGAGCCAAACTCGGCATAACCAACATATACTTATGCAACTCAAAGAGAGTTCATCATAAAGTCAATAAGGAGCACCCATATCGTGCAAATGGATGCTCACACACAATTCGTTACATCGTCAACTCACAATGTGCCCTTAGGCCATATTCGCATACAAGCCAAACGTATATTGCCATAGTCATCAAACAACACTTATACCATACATTCACATATTCAAATTTACTTCATTATAAGCTTTACACTTATAGTCATACAACTTATCCATTCAAGGCAAACATACAATCGTAAGCGTTCAAGAAACACTTACCTCGCGTTCCCGCAAACTCGATTCGACACTAATCTCCAATTCGGGTTCCGATTGTTGTTTCCTACACATATTTAATCACATTTATTATAGTTTAACAAACAATGTATAATGTTTCAACATTTATCATTGTTTTTCCCGAAATTCCCAAAATTCCCTAAAACCCTAATCTCTTAAATCTCACCGAATGTTATGTTTTAAGGTTAAACACTTATAGAATCATGAACTACAATAAAAACCCATCAAAACCCTAACAAATGCACATATGCCATTTCAGTTTCAAATAAAGGATTCTTACCTTTGCTAAAAACCCTAAGCAAGAGGAAATTTGGATGGAAGGATCGATTCGTTGTTTCCTTCATGTAATCCTTGAGTTGGTAGGTTGTTTTAGCGTTTAGGGAGGCCTTGGCATGTGGTTTGAGGGTTGGGAGAGAGTTTGGTAGGTTGTGGGATGTCTTTATCCCGAATGTGGCTGTTCTCAGCCTTTTAATGACATGTACAGACCCCGTTAACGTACGTTATTTTGCCAATTAACGTACGTTAGTAAAAATGAAATTCTAGGCACTCAGCGCAAAATAACGTACGTTATTTCAACCTAAACATACTTTATTCATCACACCTCAAGAATAACATATGTTTATGTGCCTTTAAACATACGTTATTTTGCATTTCCAGCACTACTTTGCGATTTCGTCTTTCTTTCGATTCCGAACATACATGTCTCTATTACAAACATACTTGCACTTATTTTAAACATCTTTCCAACTAAATTAAACATCAATCAACCTTGAATTAACATATATATATCAAGATCAAATCAAACTATCATACACATCAACTTGTACCTCGTCTATTCTTTTCATTTTTCCCAATCTCATAACCTAACTTCCACAATACTTATGCTCATGCATCTATATCATATTCCAACATCATTATACATGAATTAAACATAAATTAATATTGAATTAAACCTTGTTCAACACCTAACCATATAACATCTCATCCTTTATATTTTCATTCAAGAATAGGAACATTCGTTACTTTAGTTTTCAACCACACTCACACAACTTCCTCTGCACATGCAAGGAATCAAACACCATGCACATACATATATTTCATTCCCATTCATAATCATTATTTCCATTTAAAATGGACAAATTTTTGGGGCGTTACATCTCATGGCACACGATGCAACAGACTCATTATTCATGACCAGGTTTCCTAAACATCCATTCTCTACTTTCTTTACAACTTCAGTAATACAAAGTTTGTAATCTAAATTGTTAAAGCTAATTTAAAGTGAATTTAATAATCCAAAAAGGTATATTCATATAAGAATGACAAAGGAAGTATGCCTAAAGTGACAGAATATGGAGCTCAAATTGTTAAAACAATAATCTCATTTTTGCCCATTTCTAATATTATATCATAATATATCATAATTAGAAGAGAGAGAAAATTAAAATATTTCATAAAAATCCTTGGGCCCAAAACAGGTTAAAACACACATGCGGAAGCTGTAAAAAGTTTGGAAAATAAAACCAAACTATATATACAATATATGTACAATGTATGCACAAAACATCATCTGAAAAACTGAAACCCAGAGCCAGACCTCTCATCAGTATCGTAATCTACCTCTTATCAACATGATGTCGATCCAAATGTAGCTACCTACAATCTGCACAACATTTCAACATTCAAGAAGGTGAGTATACAAATAGCTCAGTAAGTGGAAATCAGAAAATTGAAAAACTGAAGTGTAGGGAAACAACACGAGATCGTGCCGGATGAGCATGGGGCGTGCTCATGTCAACATCCCAGTTGGCACGTCGTGTCAGTCTTAACATGATCAATGAATACTTTTCCAGGTAACATGATCGTGCCACCTTTGAGCATGAGGACGTGCTCATAATCTGTCGCAGATTACTCAACAGCATGGAGCGTGCTGAGCTTCTGTTTTGCCATTCCAATTTCTGTTTTCATGTTCTTTGAGCATTCATTAGGTGCCTTAGGCCATATACTTTCTTAGTATATTATACACAACATATGTATACTTAAAATCAGCATACAACTCATCTAAGCGCTGAATCATAGCAAAGCACATAAATACTCAAATAAGCATACCACACTCAATACATATGAAATCTCATCATATAACTTCAATTTTAACGTACCAACATTCATAATTCAATAAACAAGAATCCAACATGTTACAATGAATCCCTAACTCAGATGTGTGCATATGAATGTCATGAAACACATACAATAATGTCGAATGCCAAGGCTTACATTAATTTTAATCATTGGCATCTCACCGACATCAGCATCTCACCGGCATCAAGAATCTCTCTCGGCATCACGAATCTCACGCAGAATATCATTGACATCTCACCGGCATCGAGAATCTCTCTCGGCATCGCGAATCTCATGCGGAATAATAACGGCCCAGTGTCACACAATCATGCAACACCAATGAATGAATAATGCACTTAAATGGCCAAACAATCTCATATGTATGCTCAATAACCAAGCAAATCACATGCTCTCGAGAAAATCTCATGCTCAACATAATCCATAAGCAAATAAACATTCACACATGCTTTCATATGCTTAATATAAACACAATATCAACATGATATCAATGAGCATATAAACACCATTCATATATCACATATGAATCAACAAGGCTATATCAACATGCTCTTAATACAAAAAGCAAGAAATACAATTAAGCTTTAAATCTAATTCATAAGAACATATTTATGAGCATTCACATTCTTTATTTCTAAGATTTTAAGCTTATTAATGTTTTATTCAATTCTTTCCAAAAACTTAATTTCATTAAGTATTAAACAATAACACAAGCACTAATCTATAGTACTTAAGGTTCGTAAGTGGAAAACACTTACCTCAAAAAACGTGCAAAGTCGCACCGCTTCGCACTTCTCTAGCTTCGACTAACTTATAGTCCAAATCGTCTAGATCCTCATAGACAATCAAACAACCACATAGGCATTGTTAAACGCTTATTCATTCACTTAAATCCATCCTAGAACATCAACCAATCCCTTTAACAATTTCCAGCAGGTTTCCAGCAACTAAACTCACAAGTTAACCATCAGAATATAAATTCTAACAACTCCAAACTCCCACATATAACCAAAACTAAGCAAAAAGTTGACCTGAATTGAGCTTGGAAGTGATTTCTTGTAAGAATTAAGATGTTTCTTGCCTAAGAAAGTTGATGAAAAAAAATTAGGATTTTCCATTCACCTTCTAGCTTCCTCTCCTCTGTTTCACAAATAAATAAATCACTTGGTATCACTATTCGATTAATCCCAGAACACACGACCGCGAGCATGGGTCGTGCCACAAGTCGTGACGTGAAATTTTAACATGTGCTTCTGTTTCATCGTCCACAAGCTCATTTTTCAATTTATTCAACACGAGTTGTGTTGATTTCTCAAAAACGAGCACGATGTCGTGCTCTTCAGCACACATGAGCACAAGGGTGTTCTCATGACCGTGCTCACTGCAAATTTTCTACAGAATTTTCTGAACTCAACTGAATCAATCTGATTTGCTTTTGTTTTAATTTATTTTCCATATAACTTAATTCATACAAATTCTAGGATGTTACACAGAACATAGAAAATGATAGAGATTGATATAATATATAAAAAAATTAATGACAAGAAAATGCAAAGCAGTTTGAACCATGAACAAATTAGGCCACCACTATGAGGAAAAATAAAGTAATCTATCAAAAATTAGAAGATTGAATAATTAGTGATCCATTGTAAAACATTTGGTTTTGATATTATACTAACCTAACCAAAGTGGTTAATGTTATTCTCTCCTTACACCATGCTAAGGCCAAGTGACATCCGGATAAAAAAAACCCAAAGAGGATTAACTTATTGACATACATGTATAATAGTAACCAAGATAGATAAAATAAATAAGTAGGATGGGTTTTGTTGATGCTCACACTCATCTAATTCAATACAGTAACTCAACCGACCGGGTTGATCGAATCCTTTACACGCAGCATAAAATCTTCAGTTTTATAATAGCTCTAGTGAGGTTTTGAAACGTAACCATCAACCAAAATTTCTTGTGGTCTGAGCAAGTGCTAAACGAATCCCAACAACTTCAGGCGTTGCTATAATTCGGCAACCAAGACAAGAGTCTAAAGCTAAAAAGAAAACCAAAGCATAGTCATCAAACATCTCTGAGAATGCAGAAAAAGGTTTTTCTTATTTTGACATCTAAAGGAACTTGACTATTTTTGTAAGCCCCAAGGCCAAATCCAATATACATCCTACCATGAATTCATGGTTATGCATTCAAATGATTTTGAAGAATATGAGAAGAAGTGTATCATTACTACTTTTTAGAATTATTATTATAGTTATTTGTGTCTTTCTCTTCATTTTATTGATTTTGCATTTATCACACTCTTCATTTCATTATTCTTCTTCTCTGAATATTTGTTCTACTTTTATATTATTTTTCTTTGTTTCTTATTTTTTTTATTTCTATTTCCTTTTATTCTTTCTTTCTCCTCTCTCATTTTATTTATGTATTTCCACTCAATTTTTTTTTTCTAAACTCCATTTCTCTCATGTCATATTTTTAGTTTTTATTTTAGTCTTCTTATTTTCATCTCTTATGTTCATATCTCTTTTATCATTTTCATTTCTTTCATCTTATTTTATACTTTTTGTTTTCTTTTTCATTTTCTTTTATAGTTTTTCTGTAACATTCTGGATATTTTTCGTCGTAAAATGACGATAAATATGTGTTTTATTGTTAATATATAAAGATATACGAAAGTTTGATCGAAAGTTGACGCGAAACGATCGACGAAAATCGGAAAATCAAGAGTTAGCAAAGTACGTGCAGTGGACAGGAAGAACGCGCGGTCGCTGCCACCCCCCGTACATCACTGCCACCACGCGTACTCAGCTGCTTGCTTGAAAAAAATATAACTTTCGATGAACGAAGCGGCCAAGGTTCATTTTACTTTTTTAACCAGAAAACTTGCCGAGCACAGCTGAGAAATCATCAAGGAGGTTGAGGAATCATCAAAGGAGGTGATTTTAACTTGGTTTGTTGCAAGAAACTGATAAGGTAAGGAGATAGAAAGATGGTTCTATGGTTACTTTAGGTTGATATATGGTTTATGATTAATTTTGGATGGATTAAATGCTTATGTTAATTGCTGGAAATTTAGTAAAATGGCTGAGATTGATGTTAATTAGTTGGAAATGATGCTAGGTATTTGTTAGGATGAGTTTGTGTTGGTTAAATGAAGGAAAAGTGAGCTAAACCTAATATTTACTTTAGGTTGACATTAAGTTGATATTGAATTTAATTT
>CANYCX011690985.1:0-12139 GCA_948193385.1 Breynia disticha f. nivosa | reverse complement strand
AAAGTCGTTTGTGTGTGGATATTGTTAATATTTTCTAAACATGTATAAACTTAATTAATCAGTATTATCATAATATGGAAAAAGTGATTTGTTTAACAATTAGTTGTTAAGTGTTAAAATTATACAAAAAGTGAGTATATGTTTATGTTTGTGAAATTAAAAGAAAAATGTATAATTTTTGGATGTGTCATAGATAATGTGTGAATAAATTGTTGATAAAGTGTGAATAAGTTGACGGCTAGGGTTTTCAATGACACAAATATAACATTTTATCTATATAATTTTAATTATGCTAGAACATATAGTTCTAATTATGCTGGAATTCGTTTAGAATTTAAATCTATATGTGTTCTAGAACAATTAAAATTGTGCACAAATGTAACATTTTATCTGTATAATTTTAATTATGCTAGAACACAAAGTTATAATAGTGTTAGAATTCAACTCATAATCCTATTATATAACTCACTCTATTAACTATTTATATCTAGAGTTTTCAGGAAGAAATTATGTCTAGATGCAACATGAGACATAAAGTTTTCATACCATATATACTTTTGATACCTTCAGTTCTTAAGTTGTCCTTCAAGTTTCAAAGAAGACAGTTTTCATTAGTTGTTTGCTTTACGATAACTATTAATAAAAGACAAAGATAATCTCTTTCGCACATCAGACTTTACCTTCCAAAATTGTTTTTTTGTCACGGACAATTGTATGTTTCTATATCTAGAGTCAAAAGCAAATCAGGTCTAAAAATACTCATTTGCGACGATGAAGGCAATGCATGCAATATTACAAAAAATGTTGTATATAAAGAAGTATTCAAAAATTTGTAATAAAAACATTTTTAATGAATTATTTTTCATGTAATATTTACGTATTTATTAATTATTTTAACACAAATAATTTTATTTAATAAGTTTAACATAAAATAATTTACAAAAAAAATCAAAATTATCATTATCATAATACATAACACTTCGTTGCATTGCGTGGGTACTACTGCTAGTAGAATACTATCACCCAAAATAAAACAAAGAGTGACATTATCATAAAAAGAGGTAAAAAGAAGATTTATTTTAAATAAGATTTTTTTTAACACAATTTGTTTTTACTACACATACTAGTAGAATACTATCAATTATTGAAACAAATAATAATTGGTTAATGATTATTTAAATCATATTATCAATTATTTGATCAATCATTACATTATATTTATCACCTATCTCATCATTTAAACATTGTATTTGATAATTAAAATATAAAATCTATAACTTAATTAAATAACAACCTAATTATTTTATTTCATTTACTTAATAATAAATTAAAAAAATATTTTAATAATAATAATAAATAAATAAATAAATAAATAATATTATGATAAAAATGATACTATAAAATATATATAAAGAAAATTATTGATATTACTATTAAATTATTGACACATATCAATGAAATAAAGATGTTAATATTAATAATGTTAAGGTATAATTTTTTTGTATTTTATATTTTTTTACAATATATTTTTTATGTATTATATTAGAAAGCTTTTAACATTTACATATTTTAGATTTCAAAAAGTGGTCATATTTAGTTTTTTGAATTAGTACTTAAATCGAATGTTAAACTTTCATCTATTTTTTCATATTTAATTTAAAGTGTTCATATTGACATTAATTGTTTTTACTATAACTCTTTCTTTTTCTATATACTATTTATAAAGAAGGAATTATATAGAAATAAAAATTTCAAAGTTATAAATCTTCTATAAAAATAGAATTAGAGTTAGACATTTAAATCTTAACATTACCGTAACAAATTTAAATTTTAAAAATTATACTTCAAATTTTTTAAAATTTAATAAATTTATTCTTGTAATCAATAATACTTTAAATATTTAATATATAAATTAATTATAATTTGATGTAATTATTATAATATTATTATGAATTTTTCATTGATAACTTGTGGATCCTGACGAATGAAAAGCCATGCTCCTCCACCTATACTACACTACACCTATATCTGCAAATCACCTCAAAAAAAGGAAAAGCCTGCAAGTCACCAAAAATCAAGGAAAATAAACCAAAGAGTTTGACATGATTTGAAATGACATTTCAGATATAAGAAAGTTAAAAAATTAAGAACCCCACACAGCTTCCAAAGAGTGTACGAGTTCCTTCTTTTCTGTTTCTTTCTGGTTATGTTTTCATTTGTAATTTCCCTGTTTTATTCTTTTTCTTTCTAAATATATGAAACTGTGGTTGTGTTGCAGGCTTGTGAAAGAGAAGTGACAAATGATTTTGATGAATTATTCTTGCAACTCTATGAACCCACCATGGCCTCCTGATGATCTGAGAAGGAAAATGGTACCAATGCTACCTTCTGACTCTGCAAGAAAGTGGGACGACAATGAGTTGGATCTTGTTGAACTTTTCGATATGAAATCCTTTATCTCTTCCAAATTCATGCTGGAGTTTTTTTTTTTTTTTGATAACGTCTATGTTAATCTTCCTCTAATCTTCCAAAAGATATATATGGCAAAAAGCATCGACTTTAGATAACGTCTATGTTAATCTTCCGATATGGTTGTCAATTTGTTTTCGCCTTTTATTTTCTGAAGAGGATGGATTTACACAAGTAATTTATATACTCTTGACACGCGATATTTTTGTATGAATAAAAATATAATGGATTGACCGTAAAGTAGATTTAGTGGTGTCTGAAGTTTCAAGACTTTAAATAAGACGAGACCTTCATTTGAAAGTAATACGAAATTATAAAGATAACAATGTATAAATTGAGTTACAACTACTCCTATTTGACATGAAAAATAAAAGCTAGAATTTAAAGAAAAATGATAAAGGACTACATAGTTAACTCTACTCCTATTTGACACGAAAAAATAATGACTGAAATTTTATTGATGAATGAAATAATTTA
This sequence comes from Breynia disticha f. nivosa, assembly GCA_948193385.1. Classification (NCBI taxonomy): domain Eukaryota; kingdom Viridiplantae; phylum Streptophyta; class Magnoliopsida; order Malpighiales; family Phyllanthaceae; genus Breynia; species Breynia disticha. The sequence goes on along the minus strand of CANYCX011690985.1, from coordinate 9,193 downwards.
CATAAATTTATTAGAACCACGACTAGTTTAATATTATGTTAAGGTGTAATTTTTTTGTATTATATATATATATTTTAGGACTGATCGTGGATAGGTTTGGTCGATTATTTGTCTAAACCACCTAACCTATCCACTTTTGGTGGTTGGATAAATGGTCAACCACCAACCTATCCACTCTATTAATATATATCTACCCAAATCTAACCACTAAATGGTGGTTCGGTTTGGTCGGTTTGAGAGGTTAACCAAAAGAAAAAAAATATTGCAAATATATATATATTATATATATATTTACAATATTTTTTTCTATGTGCTATATTATAAATTTTTAAAATTTTGATATTTTAGTTTTGTCACAAAATGTTCATATTTATTTTTTAAATTAGTATTTAAATTGAATGTTAAACATTTATCTATTTTTCATATTTTAGTTTTTTTCACAAAGTGTTCATATTGACATTAATTTTTTTTTACAATATCTCTCCTTTTTCCTATATACTATGAAAGAATTACATAAAAATAAGAGTTATAAAGAGATAAAACTTTTATAAAGATAAAGATAAAATTAAAATAGAGTTAAATTTAGACTATTAAATCTTTAAATCTTAATATTATCGTAACAAATTTTAAATTTTTAAAATTATACTTTAAATAAATTTAAAAAATTAATTAATTTATTCTTAAAATCAATAGCGCTTTAAATATTGTATAATATATAAATTAGTTATAATTTGATATAATTATTCCAATGAATATTATAATAATAATATTATTTTATTTTTTATAAATTTTTAAGCTTATATTATTATTATTATTATATTATTTTATTAAAGTGATATAATTCAAAATAATTGAGCGTGGGTGAACAACTACTCCACCTATACTACTCCAACTAGAAAACTCATCAGCACAAACCACATAAAGTTAGAATTAATAAAATATAAGATAATTGTTCTAAAATAAGCGTAATTATATATTTTTACCTTTTTTTTTCTTAAAGTACCTTATTTAAATTTTAGATAAAGTTATTCATTAACGTTGTTCTCATTTCTCTCAAAATCAAACATGAGTAATACAATTTTTTTGACTTATTAAAGATATTTCTTAATATGTGTGCACATTGTTGAAACTGCATTTAAAAAAAGAAGGAATATTATTTAAAAAAAAATGAATATCATTGTGATGTTTTAAAATGCAAACTCAATTGTTTAGGGTTTAAAACAAAGAAGGAATATTATTTTAAAAAAAAAAGAAGGAATATTATTCAAATGTGGAAGTATTTTTTTTGTAGTAACTGGTTAACTTATGTTTTTACACATTAGTTTTATGTGTGTCTAAAATATTATTTTTTGTGTTTTAAAAAATCAATAATTATTTTAGTAAAAATGAAATTTTTATGGTCTAATATAAAATGAGTCTATATGGGTTTTCCTTTTCATATTTGTCCAAAAAAGTATATTTGCATGTTTCTAAAATATATAACTGTTTAGAAAAAAATGAAAAAAGTATTATGCACATAATATGTTTATATATGTTCATCATATATATTAGTACAAATGTGTCAGTATGTGTCCTATATTAAAATAACTGCTTTATAAAAAAATTAAAAAATCTTTGGTTTGGAAAATTAATTTATTGGTAGTTTTGTTCACTTTTTTAATGCAAAAAATAATTCAAAAGAACACATTTTTCTTTTTTTTTTTGTATTGATTCATCAAATGATTATATTTATGTTCCGTTTGTTTGGCGAAAATTGATTTTCTGCGGGAAATATTTTTCATGTTTTAGAATCTTATTTTTTAGTTTTGAATAATTTTTTAAACTTAAATTTTTGATGTTATTTTGAGAATATGTCTTTGAAAGTGTTTTTTCATTTGTTTTGATTGATGTTGTAGGATAAGTTTGTATTTCTGAATTGATAAAATTATTTCATTTTAATGGATTATAATTTTAATTATATCATTCTAGAGAGAAAAAAAAATGATGTAATTTTTTATTTTGAAAACATAAAATATGCCAAATATGTATTTTCCCTTAGTAAAGAGTACACACTCCTCTCTTCACTAAAGATTTTGGCTGCAATTATGTGTTTTGTGGCGGACATTTTCTTAGTTCCAAAGGCTTACGATCTCCACTATCATCAAGTTGATTTAAATGCTGTCTTGGATCAAAAGTTTGGTAAATGAGTTTTTTTTTTACACTTAAAATCGTATGGTTTCCGATTTTTTATCGGTTCACTTGTAATATCGTCTGAATGTAAAAACTGGACTAAATTGAAAATAAAGAAGAGACTAAATGAGGGTACTTGATAGACCAGATCTTCTTCCATACCATCAACATCAAGTTGTATGAATACATTTTTTTGTCTGAACCACGAGGTATCCTGGGCACCCCAGACTAAACCTCGTTCGAGCCGGGCAGAACCATAAGAGCAGCAAAACTCTTCTAACCAAATTTTAACGCAGATGCGTACCATCAAACTCACCTTTTTAACGGAGCCTTAGCGTCCATTTGATGATTAAGAGTTGTGGATGAATACTTCACTTGTTTCCTATTTCATGATTGCTTCCTGAAAAAAAATAATATGTCTATATGTGTTCATCATATATATTAGTACAAATGTGTCTGTACGTATCTCATATTAAAATAACTCCTTTATAAAAAATAAAAAAAATTTGGTTCGAAAAACTAATTTATTGGTAGATTTTTAGCTATGTAGTTTTGTTCACTTTTTTAATGCAAAAAATAAATCAAAGGAACACACTTTTTTTTTGTATTGTTTCATAACATGATTATATTTATTTTCTGTTTGTTTGACGAAAATTGATTTTTTGCAGAAAATATTTTTTATGTTTTAGAATCTTATTTTCTGGAATCATATTTTCTGGTATTTCATATTCAAATATTTAAAAATATAAAGTAAAATATAATTTTACAGTTTAGATAAGAGAAATATTTCTTTAAAATATACTAAGAATAATTATTATTTTTCGTTGATTTTCAAGTTATAATTTCATTGACTTATTTTTCGTTGATAACAAACATTGAAAAATTAGGAAAACATTTTTCCAAAAAAATGAATTCCTCTAAACAAACAGAACATTAGTATTTGTAGATTGTTATATTTGTCTATTGTGAAATGAAAAAACGTATCTGATTATCTTTTATGTGAAATATCTCCGCACTTGTTATGGATGGATGATTCTTCATTTGATACAAAACGAATCTTTATTTTTATTTTCTTGGTTTTGAATGATTTTTTAAGCTTGAATTTTTTTAATGTTGTTTTGAGAATGTGTTTTTTGAGAGTGTTTTTTAATTTGTTTTGATTGATGTTGTAGGATAAGTTTATATTTCTGAATTGATAAAATTATTTCATTTAAATGTATTGTAATTTTAATTACATCATTCTAGAAAGAAAAAAATTTAATACCATTTTTTATTTTGAAAACGTAAAATATGCCACATATGTATTTTCCCTTAGTAAAGAGTACGCGCACATGTGTATTTTTCCTTAAAATCAGATGGTTTTCGATTTTTTATTGGTTCACTTATAATACCGTTTGAATGTTAAAATCTGACGATTGACATATTCATCGGTCAGACAAGTGGTTCAGTCCAATTTTAATAATATTGGATGTATCCATTTTTGAACTTCCACAATGTCAATTAGTGTAAAAAGGACACGATAAATAGACGGTACTATAAAAACTAAAATAAAGAATGGACTAAACGAGGGTCATTGATAGGGTGAATTTTAATATGAGACAATTGAGAAGGGAACTCAATGAGAACCCTTCTTCGTTTTACTGAAATGTATAAATTATGTAAAATTAAAACTGTTTTTTACTGAATAAATTAAAAGTGCAGATTTATTTTTACTAAATCTAACAGTTGATGCTCGTTGCCTCAATGAGTCCTCCTTTGAGGGGACTCACAGTAAAAGCCCCCTTGATAGACCGGTTCGTCTTCCATACCATCAAGTTGTACGAATACATGGATATTCAAAGTAGTAATTAAGGAAACCAATTCAACTTAGAGATTTTTACTGATGAATTATTTTCTCGAAGGCAAAATATTCCCTTGTCACACTTCAATCCAACTCTTTCACACTTTAGCTTAATTATGCAGTCTAGACTTATAATAAAAGTCCCGTGAAGCAAGCTAGGAGATTGCAGAACACACCCCTCTAAAACTACTTGTTCTTCGGAGTATCCATTAGACAATAAAGAGCTGTGGATGAATCCTTCATTTGTTTCGTATTCCATGATTACTTTCTGAAGAAACAAAAAAATCAAACTCACCTTTTTTTTTTTCCAGGACAAGTCTCGTAGGCATGGCTGGCTTCCATAGCTGAGAATAAAGAGAAACTGCAAAGACCATACTTAATTTTCTTTCTTATCTCTGAAATGTCATATCAAACTCAAAAAGAAGAGGAGAGTCTCCTTTCTCTTCCATTATAAGCACCACAGACAGCTACCAGAGAGTATGTACGAGTTTTTTCTCTTTCGCTTTCTGGTTAAGTTTTTTTTTTCCTTTGGTAATTTCCTGTTTTGTTCTTTTTCTTTGCGCTTAACGCTCTAAGTATATGAATCTCTAATATTTATGTGACCGTGGTTGTGTTGCAGGCTTGTGAAAAGGGAAGTGGTAACTGATTTTGATGGATTATTCTTGCAACTGCATGAACCCACCATGGCCTCCTGATGAACTGAGGAGGAAAATGGTACCAATGCTACCAACTGCAAGAAAGTGGGATGATAATGAGTTGGATTTTGTTGAACTTTTCATTCATCAGGTTTCCAATTTTTGACATTTCTACTATTATTTTTGAACTCCTAGTTTTACATCCCAATGTCTACATATAAGTACTGTTTCTGAAGTGATTCGTCGTTTTTTCTTCTTAGGTGCTTAACTTGATCAAGTCTATAACATCTCCTAAAGGGCCGGTTATCACAGAAGCTTCTGATAAAACAAGCAGTTTTACCAGAAACGACTCACTACCACAAAAGTGTTCCAGGCTTAGTTATCTTGTACGGTAGCATAGTTAAGAAGAAATGGGCAGTCAACTCTGCTTTCATGGCGTTATATGCCTTCGCCGCCGTCGTTCTTTGTTGGGTCGTTTGGGCCTATAAGATGTCGTTTGGTGACAAACTTTTACCCTTCTGGGGCAAAGCAGGTTCGATATAAAGCTCTGTAAGGTTAGTTTTCTTCATATTTCAATAACTTTTGACATGGTTGTGTCACTTACATTACAGGTCCGGCTTTGGGGAAAAGTTTCAGATAAAACAAGCAGTTTTACCAGAAACGACTCACTACCATAAAAATGGCGAGCTAGAAATGGCGACGATAGCTCCGTTTTATCCGACGGCATCGATGGTGCGGTTCTAGTGCGTGTTTGCAGCAATAACGTTGATATTACTTGCAGGATCAGTGTTAGGGAGGAGGAACTTTAAGGCATATGGATAGATTTCGTGCCACTATGGCTAACTGTGTGTTATACAGTTGAGGCGTTTGACCACTGCTTTCTGGGTAAGTATATTCATTTCAATATGTTTCATTACTTCATTCTTTTGTTTCATTGTTCGATCTTATGTTTTTTTTTATGAAATCCTTTGTTATGTTCGTTTCTTTCTTTTGTTTTTTAACATTTCATGCTATTGTATGCTATTTCTGTGCGTTAGGTTCGATAAATTAGTAACTGTTCGCTTTAGACTCAGAGATCTTTTTTGTCTTAAAATAAACTCTCTGGCGGCTTTAAATGATGTGAGAAAATGACATTACACATGTTTATTTCATGCTATTGTATGCTATGGGGAGATTTTTGCTTGTATAGTTTGCAAGAGAAAACTACACTTTCGTACTGTTTTCAACTAGCATTTAAGTTAGCAAAATGTGAAGTCATCTCTTCCAAATACATGCTTGAAGTTCAAGTGGAAAACAACGGCATCACTGACCCTTTCTCTTGCTCTAATCTTCCATAAGATATATATGGCAAAAACATTTACTTTAGATAACGTGATTGTCAATTTGTTTTCGCCTTGTTTTTCATACGAGGATGGATTCACACAAGTAATTTATCCGCTCATGATATGTAATAAAATTTTCATTTTAAAGTAATACAAAATTACAAAGACAACATGGTATAGATTGAGTTACAACTACTCCTGTTACATATGACAAAAAAACGGTGAAGGTCTACACTTAAAACTACATCAAGACTACACTAAGACTAAACTACGAAAACTAAAAAAGACAAGAAATTGTGTTAAATTTGTGTGTCTCACTTATCACGTGGTTTCTTAGTTTTCTTATAGACTTTATGTACAACCAACTTTGTCGTATGGACATTAACCACCATCACCATTCGAAACTTTGGAATAACTTCCCACCATTACTTTTTAAGGGGTCAACACATGTCGGTATTTTTTCGTCCATGGGAGAAAATTGCCCAAATTTTGATCTCCAATGTTGGCACAACAATGACACAATTCCATATGCAAAGGATAAATTCGCAAGAGATTCACACGTGATCAATTATTAATAAGTTCACAAGGAAAGTCTCCTTATTGCAAATCAATTCATGAGCGAATTGATTCGCTTGATAATTCTACAATGATCATGAATTCACTAATTTTTCTAACAAAAACGCAAAAAGGAAAAAAAGACAAATTCATTTGATTTGCTCAAATTTATTGATACTCTATCTATTTACAATGATTCTCATAATCCTATAAGGGCATCTCTAATAGTGGACCCCATTAAGGGTTTTATGAAACTGCTAACTCAGCTTTTCACTAACTTTTCATGTATAAATCTTATTTTCTTAAAATCTTCTTAATGTTATAAACCTCATTCAAAGGTTTATACTTAATTAATTGGGACCCACAATTACTATACCTTTTTAATATACTACATTTTTTATTTTATATAATAAAAAATATATATTAAAATTTAATTTTTTAAAAAATAAATTTAATAAAAAATAAAATTATTATTTATTTATTTAAAATAAAAAAATAAACATTTAAAAATAAAAAATATATTTAACAAATGGTGTGGAGCCCACACTAAACCTGCGCTCCATTCTCATGAGGTTCATATGAGTTGGGTTCATGGGGGTATAAAACCCCATTAGCCTTGCTTTAACACAATTTTAATACTTCTGATGGATTTTTAGTGTGAACAAATTCATTTGATTTGCTTAAATTTATTCAAACTCTGTCTGTTTACATGTATTAGATTCTTACTTGTAGATATGTCACTAAAATATTTACTTAAGTTCAAAATTAAACTCAAACAAATTTTTATTTCCACATGCAAATTTTTTAAATAAAGAATGCTAAAAAAATGTACTAAAGTTTACTCGCATAACAAATCCACCGGCTAAAGTGAAAGACATGTGAATTTTAAAGGCAAACAAAATTTTTCCTCTTTGTGCCATGCAGTTTGCATGACTTTCTTTTTTATCATGTAATTCACTTTACTTTATTAACATGTTATTGCTTGCTCAGATTCTCTTTTTCTTTGGATATTATACTTACAATTTCATAGCAATGTGGAAAAGTCTCATAATGCAGATTTGGATCATCTTTTAATTTTTTATTAAAAATACCATACTCATGCAAATGGTTTTGTATGATTTCTTAATTTTCTTTTTCTCTCATCTGAACTAATTCGTATTGCTTCTTTTTTTTGGAAGAAACAATTTAAGAATTTTAATTTCATAATAGAAAATATACAAGTTTTTGTTTGAAATAATTGTATCATCACAAAAACAAGACCAACCATGCTTAACATTAAGAAAGAAATTCATCCACATGATAAAAACTGAACCTTTTTAAATTTCTCTTAGATTGCTAGGTTTATGCTTATATGAGAAAAGAATTGCTATTTTAGTTTCTTCAAAATGCTAGACATCATAAACTTAGCATCGTCTCACAAAGCTCCACCAAATATAAATGAGCAGGACAATGGAGCAATGCCAAAGAGCATGAGCATCCACAATCTTTAGTATGGTGGGAAATCAAATATTTCCAAGAGCACAATAAGACCTCCACGACGAGCACCCATAACTTCCACCGAGGTGGATGATATGTAACATCAACTTATACAACCCAAATGTGAAGTTGAGCAGTACTCATTACGACACAATCTTTTATGTTTAGTCCATAGTCAAATTTGTAGAAGTTTAAGCATAATATATGTGTAAGACAAAAGCAGCAATTGGAGCAGAAACCAAGACCCTCGCAGCTTTATCTTTCATAACGATCAAAGTATTGCCAACATAAGAGAACCAAATTAATTCCACAAATGATTAGTAATTAAGTTTTGTGTCAGTTTCACATCATGACTATGGAAATTAGCACACCATAACAAAAAATTCACTGAAAGGATCTCATAGATATGTCACAGACCAGTATACACTTAGTATGTTTTTTTTTGTTTCAATAGCAACTTATAGTAGACAAGGATAAAAAACGAAGTCAATCTATAAAATTAGATGACAAGATTGAGTGTAGAGAATTCAACATAAGCATGTTCTTAAATGTCACAAATTCGTTGAAAAACCAATTTCCATGATATTTGACGTGAGTATGACCAAGCATTTCTCTTTTTGCTATTTGGCAATCATTTAATGGTATTCAACAGTTGCTACGACAGTCTTGTTGTTTCTACTGCGGATAAGAAGATTCTAGTAGATATGATGATACATTTATTTGTTTCGCATTAGTTAAAATCTTATAATATTGTAAGCATTTTTCTCCCACACCTAGTTTTCTTAAACTGACCCATACAAACTTTGTAAATAATATTAGCATAATCAACAATTATGTGAAGTCTATGCTAAACACAAACAAGTGTCTTTACACAATTACTAGTGTATGAACTTCACACAATTGTTGGTGATGCTATTGCTATTTACAAAGTTTGTATAAGTCAGTTTAAGAAAACTGGGTGTGGGAGAAAAATGCTTACAATATTGTAAGATTTTAACTAATGTGAAACAAATAAATGTGTCATCATATCTACGAGAATCTTCTTATCTGCAGTGGAAAGAACAAGACTGTCGTTGCTACTATCGTTACCATTGTATGACTGCTAGAGGCAGAAAGAGAAAATTAATCATACTCACGTCAAAAATCATGAAAATTTCAACGAGTTTATGACATCAAGGAACATGCTTCTGTTGCAT
>CANYCX011690971.1:0-14512 GCA_948193385.1 Breynia disticha f. nivosa | reverse complement strand
AAATTTATATTTTTTTTTTTTTTATTTAATAAAAAAATTTATATATATATATATATATATATATATATATATATATATATATATATATATATATATATATATATTTATAAGTATAAGAGTCTAATGCTCAACGGAATGTATACATGTGGATTTTAAAATACAATGCATTAAGTAAATCAACTTATGCAAAACTATGAAAAATAAAATTCACTTTTCCAAATGTGCTCCACAACCTCGCTCGTAGAAATCCTCCAAATATTGCATACATAAAACATTTGTATGCAAAAAAATACGAGTATTAAAATTCAGTGAGTGAATACCCCCATACAACTATCTAAACCAATCTAGCCCAATACAATCATATATTCAAGCACAAACAATTTTATTTTATCTCTTCTTTCTTCTTTACTAAGTGGCATGCAAGTTATTCAATTTTTCCTAAAGTTGTTTCATTACTTCGATGCATCAAGTTTGCAAGTAAGTCCATTCAATCAATTATTAGTCAATGAGCTTACACTTTCACACATTTATTAACACCAAGTCATAATCACTTAATTCCTATAATTATCATACTTCAACTCTTTCCATTGATTACTAAGCCATTAGTATTAATGCATAAACATTTCATCCTAACATTCACATAAAGCTCACAATCACATAACCTAACAATCCATAATTTACTTATTTTCAATCATCAAGGAAAATAATCACGAACTATCCCATTCATTATTCTAGACTTCATTTCATATCCTTTAATATTCATTTTTTCACAAATGATCAAAACCAAAATATAATAATTGCACAACAGAGTTCACAGTGGTTCAGAACAGGTCATGCATACCAGTACAAGGATTGTGCCGATGTACTAAGTTACATTATTAGAAGACCACAGGGACCATGTTGGCATACTGAAATTATAGTAGCCTGACACGGGGGCATGTGTGTCAACATGGGGGCTATGTCAGCCTACTGCACCTTATCATTTTTCAATACAACACAACATTCACAACTCACATCATATTGTCTTGTATAACCACATCAATAAGGCACAACATTCACAGCGTAGTCACCACAATTATTTCCTTGATATGCTTAATCATGTGTGTTGTTTGTCCTTTCACTATTGCACTAATACTTTAATCCCAATCATAATACTCTTTTTGTTTTTCACTCTTTCAAGATTCCACTAAACATATATCCATTAAGTTTTTCTCATAGTTTACTCACATAAGATATTATTTGTTTGCCCCCTTTAAATTAATTCCCAAAACTTATGAATAATGCTCATATTCCTTACTTTTTTGGACTTTCTATCTCCAAATTTATCCACATTGTCGAATCTCCATTTTGAAACTCTTATTCATTGATCATCCGTTGTAATTCCTCAAAATCACTCGCGCAAAACACTTGCCCACTTACATTTCTATTTTTAGTTTTGTTCAATTATCATATCCACAATGTGGTTTTCTATTCTCTCAAATCTCCAATAATACATATTTACTACTTTAGGGAACCTTAAGTCTTTTTATTCCCTTTATCAATCCTCATAGATAATAATAATTTTCTCATTTCCTCGATTACTTACTTAGTTCACTTTATCTTCTCTCTTTTTGCTCTCTTCCTTATATAATTCCCAATAAAGTCAATAATATTCAAAAATTTTCATCTTCGTATTGTGGGACTCAAAATTTAATTCATTTATTTCTGGTTATTTATCAAACTCAGGAATAATTATGTATTCTATTTGAAAGAGTTAACAATTCATCAAGTATAAAAGTTTTATACAAGGAATTTATAACACAAAGTTCAAAACAATTGAATCAATTGAAAACTCTTAGAAAACTATCCACTTTTAACATATACATGCTCGAATCCTCTTCGTGAAATCCTGCTAGACCTGTACAACATTAAAACAACATAAAAGGGTGAGTATAGAAGATACTCAGTAAGTGAAAATCAGATTGTTGTTAAAATCAAGTGCAGCAGAAACTCCAGTTAGGACGGGCGGGCTCAATGAACACGAGGGCATGGTCATCACTGCTTTCCTAGTTGGCACAGGTTGTGCCTTATTTGAGCATGGGTCATGCTCGTTCTCTTTTCCAACAGCAGCACGATGGCATGCTGATCAACACGATGGGTATGCTCAATTTAAACCATACACTTATCATTCCAATTTCAAACAAATAAGTTCCTTAATCAGTTATGCATTACCAACATAATTCATGTATCACAATAACAATGTTTTCATATCAAAACACACCTCATATGCACTTGTTTGCAATTAATCATAGTAAAGACCACAACATATCCAAGCATAATACACATCTCATAATCATATATCTCAATAGTACATAACTCATGTTAATCATTCCAGCATTCATATATCATAAAGCAATAGTCACACATGCTAAATATGAATGCGAATAAAATATATGCATATAAATGGCTATGCAATCACAGGCAATATGCCCCGGGGTCTTTCTCTTTTCTTTTCCTTTTCTTTTATCCTCGGTCCTAGACTAGCATTGAAAGTCCATCCAAAAATCAGCGGTCCTAGACCGGCATTATACCAGTATGGCATCGAGGCCCGCTCAGAATAATCCTCAGGCCCAGCCTAGGATTTTGGCCCAGTGTGACACAATCAAGCAACACAAATGAATGAACAATGCATTCAAATGGCCCATCTCAATCGGGTATGTTTAATCAAGCAATCATATGCTTATCCATAATACAAAGCAATCATATGCTTTCTTTTCAACAAGGAATCAATGCTAAGTCAACCATAGCAACAAATAGGCATATAGCCAAAGAACATACCAAATCAATCAAACAAGTTCATAAAATCAATATGAACATCATGCTATAATAATCCATCATGTCATCTCAATATCACATTTCAATCATGCTCATAATAACCAAATCAAGCAAGAAGAATAATCAAGCTTTAATGTTACTAGGAACATAATATACATATGAGCATTTTGTATTTCTTTCTTTATTCAGTTAAGCTTTCATAGCTTATCGATTTATTCATTTATGTTTCTTAAGAACATACTAGTTCTTCATTTCACCAAAATAAGTGTAAGGACACTTATGAAATCACTTACAATTCACTTATATAATTTTTCCAACTCTTTCATAAGTTATGTTCATAAATACATAAACATTCTTTTAAGCTTATTTCATAAGAACCAACAAAAGCATAATCATGCTCCTATATTACATATTACATCTTAGATTCATTAAAAATCCTCCATACTAAATTATAACCTTATATCAATCAATTCCATTTAATTATATGGAAAATACCATGTAGTAAGTGGTACCACTTACCTTAACTCCAGTAAAGTCGACATAGAACCAACGTCGAGCCTAGCTCTACAATTAATTCCCTATTACATAAATTCCATATAAATTCAGTACACACATATATTAATTTCTTATCAATTCTCTTATATGAACATAACCCTCCAATTTCCATTCTTTTATAACCCTAAAATCCAAATGCTCATCGTTTTTATGATTCACTCTTCCTAAATCATTCACAATGGAACTCACCCTTTTAATCCAAAAATATATCCCAAATTTTCCATCTATTCCATCTCACAACTTCCAAATCAATACTTTTCTTTACTCTTAATATGACAAAGTCATAGTCATTTACAGAGAAAAATAAGAGGAAAAAGGGTACTTTACCTTACATATGATCCTCTATCTCATAATAAGCCTTCAATTAATCACAAAGTGACTCCAAATCATCCTTCATGGTTTTTTAAATTTAGTTCTCTTAGTTTCTGTATGTTTCGAGAGGTTTGTGTAATAAAATGAAGTTATAACATCAAGTACCACTTTTTAATCCCCTTGGCACGACCATAGCACAGATCGTGCCAACAATTCATGGCACGAACCCAAGCTAGTAGGCATGGTTTGTGCTTTATTCCTTCCCATGGCACGGCCTAATCACATGTTAGCACATCTTATGCTCCATTCTTCCTCCATGGCATGCCTAGCCAAAGCCAACATTTCCTTCCACTTTATTATGACATTTTAAGGCATTTACTCTTAAGTTTTCATGTAGATATATTTTTTTAAAATTTAGGATGTTACACGTATCCACCCCAAGCCATTATATGACTTCTCATATCGTTACATCACGTTTATTCAATCCTTTTAATAATCATTTAGTTAAAAGACATTAATCATACAAATAGAAAACATACCAATGTAAGGGCATAATTACTCGTCTTTTTAAAGCTTAGGCACATTATGAATTAAGAGATACCTCTTATTAGTTTACTTTAACTTTTCATTCCTTATCTCATCATATTGTCCATAAATTTATAGGATAGCACTGGCCATGCTAGGGAGCACGAAGACCGTGTTAAAATTTTGGAAGTACAGTTTATCGGCACAAGGTCGTGTACATCAGCACAGGGGACGTGCTGATGTATCAGAAGTTACAGTGCATTGGCATGAGGTCATGTGGGATGGCACATGAATTGTGTGTGGACACTGGAGTTTCAGTGGTCTAGCACGGGACCGTATTGAACAGCTCGTGGCCTGCGCCAGACTTCTAGATTCTCAAAACATACTATTAGCTCATTCTTTATTCTCGAAAATTTCATTAAGAAAATGCTTGTATCGGCAAGCATAAAAACGTTAAGATACGGGCAATATTTTGCACCCAATCCTACACTGAAAAATTTTGATCAACCTAATCTTAGAGAGAGGATTTTAGAATTCACATTCTAAAATCTCCATAAAGGAAATTTAATTTATTGGTGGTTATTGTGTAGAAGAGAGATTATGAAATGTGAAGTGGGATGATGTATATATGGAGGGATAGTTACCATTTGGTTAATACATACATTTCTACTTAAACTTGCATTTTAGTCCCTAAACTAAATATGCTTCTAATTTAATTCTCCTATCAAATAAATCATAATTAAGTCCCTTAACTTAATTGTGTTTATTTGACAAACCCAAAAGTCATGAGTGGAATAAATTGTTCTTTTGTCTCCCACTCGCATATGACAACTGCTAGTACAAGTTTCTTTTTAAGGATCGTGTTCTATCTCTTTGTAGTGCGAGGACATAACCTTCAATGAAATGAGATTTTGGCTATTAAGTATCTGAAGTATAGTAGATTTCCATTCACCATCTTCTATTCTTGGCTAAACGTAATTATTCCTAAATTAATTTCCCAATGTCACTATTTTTGACACGTCATTTCTTATAAGGACCCATGATTAATCACATTAATCACATTTCTCATAAGAACACAATAATTTTGGCCCGCATTATATGAACTTGAGTGATATCTTTGGAAATAATATTTCTTATCTATAATTGATCTACCATATGTCATAGCATCTAACTAAAAGTTAATGTGTGCTCACTCGTAGCTAGTGTAGCATATTTGTACAACTTATTAAATTAAACGCAATGACACATGCTTTACAATAATATCAAAGTAAGAAGAGAAATTGTAGGGATCCCTCTTGATCACTAGAGATCAATTTCACTTTAATCATTTTTCATTCCTTAGTTGGCTTACAAACTATGCTCAATAGTGTTATAATGTGTTCTCAACTTATAAGTACATGTTTATAAAATTACATCACATAGAGGCTTCGGTCTTAGTGCACAAGACACCTTCCCTTAGTCCCCCTTTTAGCTTTTACAAGATTGTGCTTTCAGTATTTGATAGAACTAAAGTCAAGACCAGGACCATTCACACTCAAGGAAGATGCGGTTACAATACTTAACTATAACTATAAAATATTACTAAATATTTTACATATTAATTTTTTTTCCCACTCAAATGGACGGTCATGAAGAATAATAGCCCTAAAATCTCATACAAACATGGACACACCCATTTTATTCCAATATAGAAAACTATTCAAGAAGAATTGATTGTCCATGCTCATTACTTACACTTGCCAATACAAGTCTACTCATACCATTCATGTAATGCCCTGAAAATATTAGAATTAAACTAATATGAAAAATTAGATTAAAAAAGGAAATAAATCGGAAGAAAAATGAATGAATTACAAAAACGTATAGGTGAGCACGATTGAAAAAAATGGGCACGAAGGAATGGCACGAATCGTGCCTAGATATGATTGGCACGAAAAAGTAGCACGAACCGTGTCGATTTTACTTAAACCATGCCATGCATGAGTGCACGATCTGATGGCACGACCTGTGCCAATGGTCGTGCCATTCAGAAATAAAATGCTATGGTCTGATTTAGCTCTATGCTTTCTTTTGAAAACTCACAGAAAAACATTAGGATAAGCATAGAACCCTAGAAGGTGTTGGAAGGTGGATTCTTAACTAAAAGGGATGAATTTTCACTGAAAAACAGTTGTATCTAAGATAAATCCTTGTTCTTTATGTGTTGAGTACATATTGGTAGTATTGTGGGTAGAAAAGGGGTTTGAATTTTGAGGTTCAGGATTGAAGCATGTTGGATGAATTGCTGAATTAAGTAAGATTAGGTGTTTAAGAGTTAATAGAGATGTAAATATAGAGGTTATGAAGATTAAGTCAAAACTTATAAACTTAGTATGGGAAATTGGAGAGTTTGGAGAAGAGGGGTTTATTCAATTAAGAGTAAATATGTTTAAATGCATATATGGACTGATTGATTAATGCAATTGTATGGAAAATTATTTGATAGGAGATTAAATTCGGAGCTTGGATCCAAGTTGGTTTTATGCCGAATTTACGGGAGTACGAGGTAAGTGTTTTATACTTACTATGTATTGTAATGATAATTCAAATATGTCTAAATAGAGTTGCTTGATGGGTGTGATCTATTGAGCTATGGAATTATTATGTGAGAGTATAACTTAATAGTAAGAATATTAGATTCTTGGTGAATCTTATTGAGTTTCATATTGATATGTTCTTGTGGTTATGTGAATCTAAAAATAAGCTTAAGCTTATTGATGAAATAAAGACGTATTGACAAAATGAGATGCAAGTAGGATGTTTTAATTTATATTGTGCAATGAGAATGATGGCATATTTATGCTTTCAAAGAATGAACTATATTGACTTACGCCTTGCCTTTAATGATGAATGATGTTACATTTGATATAATGTAAGAGAACATGAAAATGTTATGTGCTTATAAGTTATGATGATGCTTGTGAATGCTTCGTGAATGATAATCTATTGTGCTATGCTTGTATGAGATTAGTGGAAAACATGTGATTGTTTTTATAATGAGAATGTGTTACCATTCCATTCGATAAAATGATGCATAACATATGATGTGAGATTTGAGATATGTGTGATTATATGTGATTAGTATCAATGCTCACATGTGTATGTTCTTTTGAAAATTTATGGCTTGATGTAATATCTTGCTTGAGTTGATCTATTATAGGCATGATTGAAATGTTGTATTTAGATGGCATGATTTGTTCTTGCCTTTGATATTTCTATGTGAATATTCATATGAGATTATGATTTTATGATCATTTGGATATTGCCTTTGATGATATTATGATTTATGTTGACATATGGTTGATAATATGGAAAATATGTAATTTCTTATTAAGCATACATATGATTTGAGTTGAGATGGCCATATCAATGCATTTCATTCATCATGGCTTAGATTCATTGTGTGACACTTGGCCAATATCCTATGCTGGGCCTAAGGATGATTCTAAGCTAGGCTCGATGCTGAACAGGGTTTGATGCTGGTCTGGGACAGATGATGATTCTGGGTGGACTCTCAATATGATTCTAGGTGGACTCTCAATGCCGGTTTGGGACCGAGGAAAACGAAAAAGAAAAAGAAAAAGGAAAGAGAAATGAAAGAGAGTAATACCCTGAGGTATATTGCATGTGAACGCATTAGTATCGCATTAACATTCCATAATGCATTCATATAAACATCTATTATTTGGGTAAATGCCATGAGATGAGTTTCTGTGTGCAATGTAATGTTGTGTGAACGATGATACTGTGAGCTACTGTGTGTTGCTGTAGGATTACTATTGATGTTTTTACTGTGTGGTTAATGTGTGGTTAATCCTCTGTAAAGTCTATATGGTATGTGCTATACCTTGGTTTGGTATATTGTCTGTGTGGATTTCATGATATGTTATGTGACGAGAAATTGTTGAGAAATGGTATAGGATATGCTCTTATGAATACCTAGGTTTTCAAAAGCATGTATGCTGTGATTATATGACAAGCAAATTGGAGTTAATAGAATGATCTGTATGTTTACTCCTTAAGTAGTTATATGATTACAGCTTAATGTAGAGATATGATGATGTGTTGATTATTGCGTGATTTGATTAAGATTGAGTTAAGTAAGTTAATTAACTTATTGAATGATTATGATAAAGATGAGGAATTTATAAATGGTTGGATACAGCCATGTGAAAGTGAATGAAGTTGAATTCAAAAGTGTTAGAAATGGGTACAAAATGATATGCTTGAGTTGTGTTAGGACTATCCATTGTTTGGGCAAGTCAAAAACTCAGCACACCATCGTACTGAGAAGCACGGTCATTGTGCTGAGCTCCATAACATCAATTACCTGGCACGGCTTGTGCCCAGGAAGTGGTTCATAATAAGGATGAGCACGAGGACATTCCACCAGCACGGCCTGTTCTTCTTGAGTATTTTTTTCTACAAACAACTGATTCAATAAAATGAACGAAAAAGCATTTATATATTGATACCATAAATAAGAGTAGTTAAACAATTACTGAGTAATTAAAATTACTCACAGGTTTGTTTGACTGTGTTGTTTGCGGGTTAGTAGAGTTTCCACAAGAAGGATTCGAGCAAGTATTTACTAAAAGTGGATATTTTTGTAAAAGAGTTTTCAAATGTTTTAATTGGTTTGAACTTTTTATTATAATTTCCTTTGTATATATTTTTTATACTTGGTAAATTGTTAAATCTTTCAAATATAACATATAATTATCTATGATTTTAATAAATAATTAGAATTAATAGAAATAAAATTTGAGTGTCACATTTAGTGGTATTAGAGCAGGGATTAGAGTCCCTTGGGATAGGTACATTGTTTTAGGGTCATATGCATGTGGTTAATTTTGAAAACAATGGCTTAAGTTTTCAAAACCAAAATTAGTTGAGAAAAGCTTCATGTTTTGACCTCGTGGAATCCTCGTAATTGATTACTTCAAGGTATGCTTACTTAAGTGTAATCTAATAGTTTCTTTGTGAAAGATACTTGAAGTAATATGTTTGTTAGTTTGATGATAAACATTGGCTAAAATATGCTAGTGTAATTACTAAGTGAAGGATATGAAACATATGTTGTATGGTTGGTTTGAAAAGCATGGTTAATGATTTGTGCTTTAGGTACAAAAATGTGTGAAAAATCTGGTAAGAATTTATAATGAAAATAGTCATTGACAAATATGTCATGAGATGCAATGTGCAAGTAGTTGATCTAAATTATTAAACTTGATGGGTTTTCTAACGTGTTCTAAGCCTGAAGGCAGCTGAAAAACAATCAAAGACACGTCAAGACATCCCAAGATTCACATCAAATCATGAACAACATATATATTTACAAACATATGACCACTAGATGACATAAAAATCGAATCTTTAATGAAAATGACATACCTTTCTTCCTTCCCTTCAAGGTTGTATGGTATATGGGTAATCACCAAGTAACTACTGTCTCATAATACTCCGAGATGACCTTTTTGACACCAATATTGAATCTCAAACATGATTCCTCTACAACACTAACACACGAATTAAACGGAATGTGTACTAGTAAAAGAGTAAGAACAATTCACCTTATTTATGTCAATCGGATGAGAAACTTGTGAAATCAAGAGCACCACGTCGATCACACTAATGACCAGCCCCTAAATCTCACTTTCTCTCTTCTTGTGCTCTCGGAGTACTGTCAATAACTGCTCCTTCTGTTCAACCTGCAAAACAGCTGAAATAATTACCTGTAGTTTATTACCTGGTGCCAAAAAGGCGTACTCCAATTGGTCTGATAACATCTTGTTCAAGAACCAGAGGGTCCTCGAGTGATGTCTTTAATCTCTGTTCATTAGTCCAATCAACCCCTTTAAATTTCTATTTGCGTTTGGAAAATTTTGAGGCTTTGAGATGCCCAATTTGTTTAGAAACTTGAATATCACCATGTAATGCAGTTTTGCCTTATACCAGACAACACTCTAGTGGATTTATAAATATCAATTCTTATAAACAAGTAGGCAAAGATGATTGAAATGAACTAATAAAATAGCACTGGTCATCCTAACTTATAGAGTGACATAAGGATTTTGAAATCAGAAAAGTGACTTTTTCCTCACTGGGTCGTAAGACCAACTTACTGTCATAACATTTATAATAACCTTCGGAGTGGCTAAAAATGGACACCTAGAATCAATGGTACCTCAACATCTTCATCCATATCCAATATAACAAAATCATCAAGACGTATGAATTTATCCACTCACACCAAAACATCTTGAATCTTTCCTCTAGAAATCTTAACAGATCTATCAGCTAACTGCAAACTCATCCTAGTATGTTGTGGTTTGCTTAGACCTAGCTACTTAAACATCTTATATGACATCAGATTAATACTAGCTCCTAATTCAGCAAAAGCCTTCTCACACACTAAACTACCAAAAGAGTACGGAATAGTAAAACTCTCTGGGTCCTATAGCTTTTGTGGCAGTTTATTTTATAGAATAGCAGAGCACTCTTCACTCATAGAGATAGTAGATATCTCTTTCAGTTTGTTCTTGTTGGAGAGTAGTTCCTTCAGAAACCTCGCGTACTTGAGCATCTATGACAAAGCCTCGACAAAAGGAATGCTAATATGTAACTGTTTAAATATGTTGATAAACTTACCAAATTGTGCATCTATACACTCCTTGTTCAGCTAAGCCGGATATAGAAATTGGCTTATACTTTGGTACTAGCTCTTTAACTTTGGTCTTTGGTGGCGGAGGAGTCTTTTCCTTCTCTTCCTCTAGTGAAATGGTCTCAATAGATACATGCATAGGTTTGTTAGTAGATCTATCTTTAAAGGTACCTTAGGAAGTTCCTGACCACTCCAAAGTGTAATTGCCTAAACTTGCTCATTGGGGTTAATCTCTGTATTGCTAGGCAAAGTAACTGGTTGTCTTTTAGAGATTAACTTTTCCAACTGCCCCACTTGTTTCTCTAAGTTAAGGATGGAGGCTTTAGTGTTACGAGTAGAGGTTTTCATTGTAGAAAAGTAGACATTAGCTACTTGAATAAATTTGGAAAGAATGTCTTCTAAACCTGGTTTTTGCTTTGGTTGAGGAGCCTATTATTACTGAGGTTGTTACTGCTGTTGTTGGAAACTTGGGGGTTGATTTTGTTGCGTCCTCCTTAAGATAGAAATGAAAGGCCATCAATTTTCTTACTCAACGCCTCAACACCTGTGTAGCCGAAGAGTGACTATGTCCACATCATATAACCCTGGTTACTTTGGTGGTCTAGCTCTGGTAGCTCTCCATTAATAGTTATTCATTGCCATTTGCTCAATGAGTTCTTGAGTTGCCTTTGGTGTCTTACTGTTCAATGTCCAACCAGCTGCTACATCAATAGACTATCTAGTTCTCGGGTTCAAACCACTGTATCGAGTTTGAACCTGCATCCAATTGGGTAGACCATGGTGTGGGCATCTTCGAAGCAGATCCTTGAATCTTTTCCAAGTATCATATAAGGTCTCTAACTCCAGTTGAGCATAGGAGGAGATGTCATTCCTCAGTTTGGTTGTCTTAGCAGGTGGAAACTGCTTGGCCAAGAACAGTTCAGCCAACACATCCCAAGTGTCTATAGATTCTCATAGCAAAGAGTTGAGCCATTATTTAGCGTGTGCCCTCAAGGAGAAGGTCAACAATCTTAGTCTGATGGAATCATCTTAAATCCCATTAATTTTGAAGGCGTCATAGATTTCCAAGAAGTTTGAAAGGTGGGCATTGGGATCCTCATCCTGTAAACCATCAAACTGCATGTACTACTTGATCATCTGGATAACGTTTGGCTTAATCTCAAAGTTGTTAGCTGCCACCATTGGTCGGACTATGCTAGATGTAGTGTCTGTCATATCCGGCAGAGCATAGCCAAACAATGTCCTTGGATTTTGATCGCCTATGGCTTGAGTTACTAAATTCTCTGACTTTGAGTCGCTCTCGCTTTTGAGATCAATTGTAGCTTCCATCAATAACTGTTCACGGCATCGAAGAAGGACAATGTGTTCAATTTTAGGATCTATTTTGACAAGGTTGAAATTATCACTCTTGGTCATAAATTACTTGTTAACCTACAATAACACAAACAGAACCACACACCCAAATCTAAAATTCAATGAAAGAAAAATAAAAAAAGAAAATAAAATAAGAACAAATGATTAGAGTAATAATTAGATTGAGTTCCTATATTGAACCGTCCCCAGCAACGATGTCAAAAACTTGATACAAATTTTTTGCAAATGTGTATACCATAGTTCGTCAGAAAAGTATACCAATTGAATAGTAATATAGTTACAGAGCATCAGATGTCAATCCAACAAAGATGGTCAAGTACTACTACTATCAACCTAAACTATTAGCTAATCAGAAAAATATTGAATTTGGAAATTTAACTAACTATTAGTAATGAAAAGTAAACTATGCAATTCACAACAAGAAAACAAGAACAATGCAAAAGATTTGGTTTAATTTAAATGGAGAAAAGTGGGTACCTAGACTCAACTCCTCTTATGACTTCATACTTGTATAACTCAATTAATTTGAAAATAAATGAATATTGGACTGCAGAAATATCTGTTCTTTGCTAAAATATCTCTCGATTAGATTAACAACTAAGACTATGTTGATTAGCCAAAATCTGTTTTAAACTAAAACCCCTAATCCAGTATTAAGTTTCATACATTCCTCTATTAGAATTACACTGATACGGGGGAGTTCTGTAATTCTATCTCTAGAATTGCAGACAACTCCTTTTAATTAAGGAAGACCTAATTTGCAAGATGATTTCTCAACCTATCAATGCAAATTTATGCTGAAAATCTAAACCACACAATTGAATCTCAACAAAAATTAATTAAAACCACAAATTAATCAAGTCACAAGTCATAATTCATCACAAGATTTGTCTAATCTAGATATCCACAACAAATTTAGCTTATGTTCAAACTAAATTCAACAATCAAAATCAAATATATCCATGCAAAAAATAGATAACCCATTATTATTCTTACAAGAGTCAATGGATTGACTATCTAACATAAGAATCTTCAAATTGGTTGTTCTCCTGCTCGAATCTCTGCTCCTTTCGCTTTGAAATCAGGCCCCTTGGTTACTACAGCTTTAAAAACTGCGTAACCCTACTTTTTGATCTTAAAATTCTTCATATAGTAGGGTTAATTATGCACCCTATAATTTACAAACGATTAGGCAAACGACCAGGAAATCTTTTGTCGGGCCATTTAGTCCTGTACTGCGCACAATGATAGGTGGAAACGGTCAAGGGAACAGTTAGTGGAAATCGTTCCTATTGTTAGTGTAAGCCCTAGCCCAATCCATTGTTTGTAACTTTTATTATTTGATTAATAAAATTATGAGGCATTATTTATTACATCATGTATTGACCTGTGATATATGTTTGATAAAATATCCAAGAATATTAATTAAGCGCTTTAGGTATCAAGGATGAGGACCTTGATAGTAGCACCTGGAAGTTTTGAGATTAACATTCTAAATATCCCTAGTCACTTGTTTCTATGGGAATAGAAATGAATTAAGACTAGTATGTACATTGTAGATGACCATGTTCTACGGGTCATAGATATTTGGGATATCTAGCAAAGTGCATAGGTATAATGTAGATCATTATAATTGGAGAGCGATCACCATTCACAATGTCAAATGTTATCCTGAGAAACTACATAACCCCACTTTTTGCTCTTAAAATTCTTCATATAGTAGGGTTAATTTTGCACCCCATAATTTACGAATGGCTAGGCAAACGACCAGGAAATTTTTTATCGGGCCGTTCAGTCTTGTACTGCGCGCGATGATAGGTGGAAACGGTCAAGGGAACGATTAGTGGAAATCATTAGTGTAAGCCCTAGCCCAATCCATTATTTGTAACTTTTATTATTCGATTAATAAAATTATGAGGCATTATTTATCACATCATGTATTGACCTGTGATATATGTTTGATAAACTATCCAAGAATGTTAATTAAGCGCTTTAGGTATCAAGGTTGAGGACCTTGATAGTAGAACCTGGAAGTTTTTAGATTAACATTCTAAATGTCCCTAGTCACTTGTTTCTATGGGAATAAAAATGAATTAAGACTAGTATGTACTTTGTAGATGATCATGTTCTACAGGTCATAGATATTTGGGATATCTAGCAAAGTGCATAGGTATAATGTAGAGCATTATACTTGGAGAGCGATCACCATTTGCAATGTCAAATGTTATC
>CANYCX011690617.1:0-25326 GCA_948193385.1 Breynia disticha f. nivosa | reverse complement strand
CCGCCCCGTCCCCTTCGGAGATGGTATTTTAGATACCATCCCCGTCCTCTTCGGGTATCGGGATCATCACGGGATCCCCGTACCCGCTTTAATACTAAAATTTAATTTTTTTGAAAAAAGTATATAAATAAAAAATATATATAATTTAAATTTTAGTGACTAGAATACAATATTTTTTAAAAAAATAATTATATATACATATATAAAATAATAATAATAACATATATGTAATATAAATATATAATTAATATATATTAATGGGTATGGATGCGGGTATTACCCGACGGGACAGGGACTACCCGTCGGGGACCCTGACGGAAACGGGGACAGGAATTCCCCGCGGGGATGGAGTGGATACCATCCCCGCCTGCGTCCCCAATTTTTCCAATCGGGGAATCCTCGTCACCGTCCCCATACCAGGTCAAACCATGGATTCCCCGGTCAAAACGGGGACGGGGTTCCGGGTTCAATTGTCATCCCTATGCCTACTTCTCCAAGTATTTGCTTTGGGACCATGTATCCTCTTTTTTTTTTTTCTGAACCACTATGGTCATTCCAGACTAATCTTTGTTCGAGTCGGACAGGATCATAAAAGTGACAAAGTTCTCGTAACCAATTTTATTGTATGACTCATTTTTATCTCAAATATATCTTATTAAACAAGTAGGGTCCAACATGAAGTGATTTGTAAATAGTAGTTTATGCTTCGTTTATTTAGACAAAATTGATTTCCTTCGAAAAATATTTTCTATGTTGCAGAATCTTATTTTCTAAAATCATAGTTTTTACTATTTTATTCTTAAATATTTAAAAATATAAAAAAAATATAATTCTATATTTTAGATAAGAAAATATTTTCTTTAAAAATATGTTAAAAATAATTATTATTTTCCTATTAATTTTTAAGTTTAATTTTGTTGACTTATTTTTAGTTTGTAAAAAACATTGAAAAATCAAAAAATCATTTTTCCAAAAATTGAATTTTTCCAAACAAATGAAATCTTATATTCATAAACCATTTCATGGTAATAAACCTATAGAAAGAGGTTTGCCACATGAGTATTAAATGGGGGATAAACCCCATTGTAAATCCTCTTACAAGCTATGTTTTTTCAGTCGGATCTTTCGAAGCGTGCGTCTCTGTTTGCTGCATAACGTAGACTTAGAATCTCAATTGTGCCACAACTTTATACCAACAGTAGCGACGGATCTCTACTAAAAAACTTTCACTAACGAAATACTGTTGTGGCTAACTTTAGTTACGAATTTAATGACGATTTTGACCATCACCAATTAGCGATGGATATATATATGTCATTGCACTACACGTCACCGAATACATTGTCGCACATTTAGCGATGATCGTTGTTTTGGCGTAGCTAATCAATGACAAAGTCATACCCACGAGGTGTTGGTTAGACTGACAATCCAACCTTCTCATGAAAGTTTGAACCTATGTTCGAGTCCGAAGAGAATCACCCCCGTGAGGGAGGAGCTGTGCCTTTCGCTCCGAACACGGATTAGTCTCGGCTAATATGTCGGGTAGACCGAGGGTTCAGACCAAAAATCAATGACAAAGCCACTGCTCATAGCAAACCAACTGTGAACAAATCTTTTTTTCCTTAATTGTGACTAAGATCTGTCAGTTTTTGCTCCTTTTCTTATTGAGAATCAGAAGAACACAACTTTTTAACATTTTAAGTAGACCTGGCAAAAACTGACCCGACCCGATAATTCGACACGAAATTAAGTGGGTTTGGGTTTGCTTAAATGGGTTTGGATCGTAAAAGAGTTTACCCGTTTATGACTCGTTTAAAATTCTGTTAAACAGGTAAACCCGACACGACCCGAATATAACCTGTTATAATCCGTTAAATATTTTTTTAAAATAAAATATTTATAATATATACAAAATTTAATTTTAAAAATATAAACATAATAAATATAAATATTTAATTTACTATTTAAATCTAAATTGAGTTAAGTTAAATATAATAATGTAATATAATAATATTAGGTTTGAATTGAAACCAAAAACAATACGCAAGCCACCAATAGCCTATTCCTAAATGGTTATTGACACAAAAACAAGGGTATCGACTAAAGCTAAACCCTAATTTTTCCACTTTCAAATTTCACTTTACAGCCTTAGCACTTCACCGTCCATCTCAAGTCTAAACTCCCTACTAGATCTCCTCTACGGTAACTGGTGAGTAATCTCGTCACTTCTCATTTTATGCTTTGTTTTTTGAAATCTTTTGCCCATATCTTAATGAAGGTAAAGTTACTGCAAATTGCAACATGATAATGAATATTTGAAGGCTAGATTTTCAAGCTTTAAAGCTTAGACTGAAGAATACAAGAGAAAAGGATATTTATCAAATGTTAGTGAGTTCCCTTTGCGGATTGGAGGTTCTTTCGATATGAAAAGAAAACTTTAACACATATTAACATGTAAGTGTAGAGGTGATAAACTTTAACGGGTCATATTCAGATTAGATTAATTGGTTAAACCCATAAACTATTTAATAATATGTTAGACGGGTGGGATTAATAGGTCAACCCATTTGATAATCGTGTCAAGACGGGTCGTGTCGGGTTATTCGTTTAATAAACGAATCGGGTTTGGATTTTGATTCCTGACCCGTTTATTAAACGGGTCGGGTTCGGGTTTGGCATAATCGTGTTAATGGGTCATGTCGACCCGACCCGACCCGAACCCGACGCGTTAACCCGTTATGCAGGTGTAATTTTAAGTAATGTTTTTTTTTTGGAACCAAAAAAAAAAGTAATGTGTTTTTTTATTTTTGTACTACTTATTATTTTTGTATGTGCATTAAGATTTTAAGTAGAATATCAATATTTACTACTTTATTTTTACTCTACTACATTATTTGTACTTTATTTTCGTACATTCGACCAATAATTATCAATATCTAATCGATTAGACAAACAATTGTTCATTTAAAATACAATTGTTCAACAATTAGACAAACAATGAATTTTAAATAGACAATTGTTTTTCGATTGTTGGATAATTGTTTGTCCGCAATCTTTGGTTGTGGACAATTTATTCTTTTTCCGCACTGAGATACGATTTTTATTAGAAATATTTTCTTTAGTAAATACTTTTGAGATCAGTTTTAATATAAAATATTTTTTTTCACAATTTTATTTTGTAAAAAGCCCACAATTCTGCATAATAAGCTTTAGCAAAAGCTCTGATAAAAAATGAGAACTTGTGCACTGATCTTGCAACGTCCATGGATGATTATTACACATGAATAAGCACAAAGAAACTTACTTTTAAATACCAATCTCTGAAATATCGCAAACACGAATACCAAAATCAAAAAATTTAATACAACAGTACAGAAATATTACGATTATTGGATCAAAAATCACAAGCACCTAAACCAAAATACATATGATCAAAACTCTTCAACACAGACGAACCAAACTCACCAACACTCAATTCACAACCCTACAGTTCTTCCTGATATCACCTTGTGACCCTGCAAGCACATCAATCGAACCCATTTTCACCATTGCAGCTGCAAATCTCGACGCCCATTCACTTGGCCTGTTAACGTATCTCCTCACCAAGTTCTTACTCAATGGACTATCCCAAAGTACTTGATCAGAAAACAATAGTCCCTTATGTCCCACCAACCTCTTGTAATAGTTATTATCAAGACTTGTTGGTGTATCTGGATCGAATGCCACAAGTGGGTCCACGCTAGTATTTGTGGGTTTTGGACACATGGCTCTTAAGTAAGTAGCGTAGGCAGGGTCTAATGAAGGGTCGTTTGGTTTCTTCGGGCTAAATGAGTACAATCGTTTGGAAAATGAAGAACAATGCGAGTCACCAATGGAGTGAGCGCCGGAAAGTGTGACCATGTCTTGTAAAGTTAAACCTTTGTTTGCGAAATTTTTCTTTAGCTGTGTGATGTTGAAGAATGAATCAGGAAGGTTTTTGGCAACTTCAGAGCTCAGTGAAATCTTCCCATCACGACGGCCTCCGGGAACGATGTAGTCAACTCCACCTGTGAAGAAAACACCGTCTCGAGCTGCGAAGGCAACAATATCTGCACACGATACTGTGTTTGGACACTGTGCTTCTATCTTGGATTTAGCTTGGTCTATTACTTCAAACCCGCCTACTCCTTTGTTTCCCATGCTGTATTTCTCTGCTGTGAATGTTGCCGTGGATTCAAGAAGTATAGAAGCGTCGCAACCCTATAAGAGAAAGGAGACAACATTTTACAGTCAGTGAAGAGATTCATCGAAATATATGTCTATGGTGATGAAGAAGATAATGATGAGATATTGTTACCCTAACAAAACAGTCGTGAAAATGAAGACGAATATGAGCAGCAGCAACGCCAGAGTCTGTAGCGAGTGCAGTTTGAACAGTGTTTCTGACTATAATCTCAGCAGATGGACATGTCTTCTTGTAAAAACCCTTCTTCAATGGTGCTGAAAATGCTGGAGCAGTAATGAAATACAAGGCCACGAGGACTGCCAAGTAACCATTATGGTAAAGCTTAGCCATACAAATGAAACTAAATCAATACGAGCAATATTAATATTATATATCAAAAGCTAGATATGCAGTTGTTTGAACTAGACAGTGGAATTGATGAATCACAGCAAGAATTGGCACGACGATTTATAGCAAGTTGGAGAACGAACACTGCAATATTTTATTGATTGTTATTGGAAAAATTAGCAAGTTTCATAATAGGGTTACGAGTAATCAAGAAGAATATGAGAACTTCTGATTAAAGTAAGGCAACAGGTAGAAAGATCATTGAACCTTGGCATGGAGAAGCTGAAAGCGTGTGGCACCCACAAGCCTTTTCCTTTAAATATTGCCCTAAAACAAGGTAGGTAGTGCCAACATGGAATTGTATAACGAAGAGGCGTGTGCCTCCCACAGGTTTCCATTTTATTATATTACTTTCAAGATCTAAAAACATGAAAGTCTTGAAGCATATTGGCTGTTATTGCTTGCTTTTTTAAGCTTTAACACGATGAAGAATCTCATTTAAAGTTGATGGTATTCTTGATTGGTTGCTTTTTCTTAACGTTTAGCACCATAAAATATTAAAATGAGTTGATGGTTTCCTCATTATGAATAGATGTGTTTACAGTCTAAAGTACATGCCACGTTTTCTTACGTGGAATCCCCTTTGTTTAAGTTTTTTACACACTTGTCCAGTCATTGAATTGAATATTCGAGATCCGCACCATGTTTCTCTCTCTCGACCTCTTGGTTCAGTGGTAATGAAGGCTGAACTTGATAGGGCGGACCACGGTTCGATCCCCCGCAACGTCGATTGGAAGGGAAATGAACCTTAACCTCCAACTCCTTCCCGAACCGGATTAGTCTCGGCCCAATGGGTCGAGGATACCGGGGCTTGACAAAAAAAAAATAAACTGTTTAAATACTTAAAATCGGTGTGGTTCGCTAGTTCATTAATTTTTACTAGTTTAACATCGTTTTACTTATAAACCGGTTGAATTGTAAAACTGAACCAAAATAATGACCGAATTCACTAATTTCTCAGCTCGTCGATTAATTTGGTCTAATTTTTATAACACTAGTGTAACCCACTTTTAGTTTCAAATAATAATCGCTTATTGTATATTAAAACATCTTTCCTACATGTATTTATTTCATATAAGAGATAGACATGCATTTTCTCTGGTTTGAAGTGAGATGGAGGGAGAGGTCTAAGGTTTCCCATATTGCGTACGTAGTTCAAGACAATTAATAGTACTTCCATCGCTAAAGTTTAAGATTACGTATATAGTATTCAAGTACTCAAAAATAATGTAAGAACAGTCAACATGAGAAGAAATGCAGTTGGATTCAAGGTTGGCGGCTTTTTTATCTTAATTTTCTATTTTTTTTAAAAAAGAAAGGGGTCGGGTTAGGATACGAAACCAAAGACATGAAATCTCATAAAAACCTAGCGACCCAGCAGGTTAGAACATGTATGCTTCTCCTAGTACCGTTACAGAGCCAGAGAACGAATCATCATCCTCAATGTGCTAATAGTCTTCCTTTACAACCGAACACACTGTTTATTCTTTGTATGCTACTACAATTAATATATTTATTAACTTGTTATCAACTTTGAGGGAAACAACCAAGAAAAGAAGTAAGTCTTTATAAGTAAAGAAAAAGACTTATGAATCTCAAATTTAGAGAAAAACAATGAGTCCTACTAGTAGTTGGATTTGAAATTAGAAAACAAATGAGAAAGATAATTTTACATTTTTTAAAAAAAAAATATGAAGAATTATTTGAACATGCACATTATGTTAATGACAATTTTATTTACTTATGTGGAAAAAAATTCAAGAGATATCAAAAAGTAAGAAGATTTTTATGAGAGTGGACAAAAAAAAATGATTTTTTTTTGGAAATATAAGATGAAATAATATTAATGCAGTATCAGATTCTGAAAATAAAACAAATGAGAGATAATTTTATATTCTACAATCAAGTTAATTCATTAAATTTTAATAAAAGAAATTTAAAACGATTTAAATAAACTATTATATATAAAAACTCAAGACTATCAAGATGCCATCAGCGACGGACACAGGTGGGGACATAGCTTCATTAGCCTGTACGGACATTAGATCATTCACCATTAAGTTAATGTCAACAGTGTTGTACGCGGAATAATCTGCAGGCCTCTCTTCATTCTCCAGAAGCACATGATACAAATTAACTTCACGATTTTCAGATAATGCATGCCCATCTTCACTGTCTTCTTCGTTGTTATACCACATTTCCTCGTCTTCATCGTCTTCCTCTTTAGCTCCTACACCCTCGTCCTCAACCAAATTACCATGTGCATCCGTAGATTCATATTCCTCTTCATCATCGTTGTTACCCTCATTAATCGTCAAATTCCTCGAACGGACATTTAACAAAACAGGCCCACCTATCGAACGAAGCAACTCGCAACAGCTACCCCATTCATATTGAGCACTATTGGACGACTGTCCAATGAACATTTGAGATAGCGCTACATCCAACGCACCATACTCCACAAACAATTCAATGAATGACACCTATGGAAAATGTCTCACACTCTATACATGTTACTGACACTACTATCATCTTCAATCTCATTCAGTCCAAGCCAAAGGTTACCATTTTCATCTACCATAGGATTTCTAAATGCAATTCTAGTTATTCTTGCATTCTCATCAATCACATTCTTGATAGTGCTACGTAACACATGATAATACTGCACTTCTTCAGTTAATTGAAAAATAGTTGAACTTCCACCAACAAAGCAAATACCAGTCTCTCCATTCACAATGTGACCTCCGTAAAATAGTGCTAGTGATTTTGTCATCTATTTATTAACACAACAAGTAAATTATATTTACAAAATATATTTTTTCTGTTACTTTTCATATATTTTTTATTATTTCTTAATCTCATAATAACTTTGTAATTATAAATTAATTTTAAATTATTCATCTTAAATTTTATTTCACATTTAAATTATACGAAAAATAAATATTTTGTTCTACAAAATATCTACAATTTTTACGTGCACACAAAATAATTTATATCAACTATATAAATAACAAAACTTGCATTATTTAAAATAAATACAACTAACCTCAAAATTTCTTTCACAGAAAGTATCAATGTAATAACAACCTTGATATATTTGAGTGTGCCTTCAAAATAGCAAATTAGAAAGCACCCACAATTTTCCTAAAATCATGCATATATTTTGTTCACATAAGTAAAAAATACAAAAAAATAATATAAATCTTTACCTTAAAATTTCTGTTAATATATTCACTTTTAAAGATAAAAATAATATAATTTTTAATAAGAAGACTGAGATTAAAGAACAAAATATGATTTTAATAAGAAGGGTGAGATTAAAGAACAAAAGAAGGCAAACCTTAACACACTGTCTTAACTTTCAACACTGAAATGTTATGTTTGAAAGGAAAACAATGCAACCCATAACACTAGGAGGAAGTGTTATGCTTGAAATGCTGCTTCTTTTTTTTTTTTAAATGAATCTGCTGGATGGACTTATGTGTGAGAGAGTTAAGAGCTGCTTTATACACAAATGTGAGCTGGATTGGACAAAATGTCACAAATTGTCCGCAAGATTCAAACTTGGAAAACCTGACAAGATTCCCCATTCATCGAAAATGAATCTTGTGGACAACCTGACAATATTCTTCTTCTCCGAGAACGAATCTTGCGGACAAGCATAACAAACCAAACCCGTCGGAATGTTTGCATGTGATGGTGTAGTTATGTCACAGGTTGTCCGCAAGTTTTCTTTTTGGACAAGTCAAATCTCATCACTAGTTCAATTAGTCAAATCTTGCGGACAAGCATAACAAACAAAATCGGTTCCTGGGCGGGCCGGTTACAATTCAACATTTTGTTGAACCGTGAACCGGCGGTTTAACCGCCGGTTACACCAGTTATATATTTTTTTATTTTTAATTTTTATTTTTGAAAATAAATTAAACAAAAAATTAATAAATGGGTGGAAATCCAACGTGACTTTTTGCTTAATAAAGACTCTTTTCATCATTATCTCCATGACCAAAAACTTGGCCACTTGGAACAAAATTAGTAGGACCTCTTCTCATCATTTTGTTTTTTGATCATTATTAAAAATGCATCTCATCATTTTGTTTATATATGTTTTTTTGATCCGTTTGATTTTCAAACAAACCGTCAATTTTTGATACAATAACACAATTTGTAAGTATTTTTTTCATTGTTTTTTTTCTTTTTTTCTTCATTTATTTTTTGTAACTACGGTATTCCTCCGCCATAAGTGAGGAAAATTAATAAAATATAGAGGTACAGTCCCCTTTTTCCTAAAAAAAATAAACGAAAAATTAAAAAAAAACCGGATGAACCGGCGGTTCTGCCCGAAACCGGCCCGAACTGCCCTATAGACAGGCCGATTACGGTTCGGGGGTTTCCCTAACCGTGAACCGCCGGTTCGGACCCGGAACCGTTTAACATGTCTAATGGGGGGTCATGAACCCATTAGTGATGCCCTTAGGATGGCAAAAAAAAGAAAGTGGCTTTAATTCAAATTCGACAGTTTTCTCATATCTTGTAAACTACTTGCAGTTTATTAATTCTTCAACCACGATTCACTCAATTTTCTTTAGCGGTAACTTCAATCTTAGACCATTAGCTCGAAAATGAAAACAGTCCACTACCTTCACTTCATATGATTTTTGTTCTTCTAAAGCTACACGTCACCCGACCTTCTTTGCCCTTTGAACTTCGTCGAACTTCCGATTTACATTTTATTCAACTTCTTCTCAATCTCAAAATCATTCAATCTTACCATGCGTAGTATCTCCAACTTCATCGCATATCCCAATGCACCTTTTGTTTTTGAAGCTTTTAATTTTACATTTGAACATGCAACATTAAATGTGTCAATGATAATATTAAATATGTTTTCAGCAATATTAAATGAGCTATCAACACATTTATTATTTTTTATAAATTGTAATCATTGGCTTAGATTCCTTTCAAACTTTACCAACTCATTCACTTTAGTGAATTTTTGCCCCAAACTACTAAGTACTTTAAAAAAGAAAAAACTCATTGAGACAACAAATTTTAATCGTTTGATGCAGTAAAAAAAAATCTGAGTCTTTAA
Organism: Breynia disticha f. nivosa; assembly: GCA_948193385.1. Classification (NCBI taxonomy): domain Eukaryota; kingdom Viridiplantae; phylum Streptophyta; class Magnoliopsida; order Malpighiales; family Phyllanthaceae; genus Breynia; species Breynia disticha. The sequence continues at coordinate 15,622 of CANYCX011690617.1, read as the reverse complement.
TTTATTTACTAAAAAACAGTTTTTATTTTACGTAATCTGCACATTTTCAGTTAGATAAAAAATAGACCTCATTGGGCTCCCTTCATTGGTCACATATTAAAACTATCCAAACTACTTTCATTTTTGCCTGAAATCATTTTGCATTAAATACGCAGACTTCGCATTTTATCGAACCTAGACACTATCCTTATCATGGAAGCTTTACACAAGAATCCACAACCCTTTTAGCAACGGGGACTACCGCAAAAACATAAACCAAACACATCCTAAAAGATGAAACCAAAAGCATTCAAAAGATGAACAACCTTTCTATGAATTCACAAGTCATCGCATGATCTCTGTAATTACATGCCATCCCAGACCTTCACTAGTTAATCAAGTCTACGGAAGCCTACAATTTTGCTTCCTTCATCCTCTATCCTTCATTATTTAAGCTATTTATATATATAAATATACCTAATATAAACATTTGACAGAGTGCAGTGACATATCAGCCTTCATCATCAACCTAACATAAATAACAAAGACGCCTTACTTGGTCTAATAAAAACCCATCGCATTATCCCTATCTGTACAACCTGACCTGATTACAAATCTTCCCTATGTGCAATTAAACCCCCCTGTTTACCCCACCAAAACCAATCTAATTATTTATCACCATGTACCAAAGCTGCAACCAACATGCTCTTGCGTAATCACGTTAAGACGGTCTTGCATTACCGCAAATGTGGGATAGGCTGGGAAGCACAACCTGTAAAAGCATGTATGAGATGAAGGAAGACGATCATGTGGCTCTGAAGACCTGTAGATATAAAGATGAGAAGCCAAGCCGCGGAATCCCTCTACGGGAAGGTACTTCACCGACGTCCAAAAGAAAAGTAGTATCTTTCTCTGCTCAGGTGACATTCCACCAATAATCTGCACATATTCAAACAACAAATATGTAAAATGTAGCATCAAATTATCATTTATCAATGTTTCTGGTTTTGCAGAGTGCTTCGGAGTCGAAACAAAATTTCAAAACTGTGTTCCCTATATATGGTCAAATTTATCAACACTCACTTTACTATCACGAAATTTTAAATAATCATATTTATAGTATCACTTATCATAATTCAAATTTCAAACCTCTTGGAAGAAAAACTTCCAGGTCATTGTATTTTATCCAAAATTGGATATAATCCCTCCACAAGTCGTTTTAGATTTTTTTTTTTTCGCAAGTCCAAACCTGCACTAAGCAAACTGTCGCCAAATAAACTCCTAAATAATATATTCTAAATAATAAATACTAAATAATATATTTTGTAGTCTCTTCTTCCTTCTTCTCTTATACTAGATATAGTCCATAACATCTGCCTATCAAAGCCCAACCGCATCCCCTCTTCTTTCTCTTTTTTTCTTCCAATACAGAAAACCAAGTCATCCACTGACGACTTTGTGAACAGCATTAACTTGATAGTTCCCTTGAGAACAAAAAATAAGCGAGCTTTCAATAAAGAAAGGAAAAACTTGCATTCTATTTTGTATCCTTGCAGTCACTAAATCTGATTCAATAAAAACTAAACAATTAACCCGTATATGTTTGGCGATTCCTCCAAATTAGTTGCACAGAATCGCTTTCAAACCTAGCAAGCCACTTCTCACACCAACTGCCTCGTATAACTTCAACTCTCAAGGCACCCTCAACCATGTCATTATCTGAGATTATTGCCTGTAAAACTAAGACTTTTGTTGCATGTTTGAAACTTCAAAGAAAAAATTACTGCATCTCATCTCAACCAAGTTTTTGAACTGTAAAATATGGCTCAATCTTCAAGGGTTCAACCCAGATGGTTTTTCTAAATATTCTAGACATTATTCCTGAGTGTGTGATAAGTACATTCCACCTCTTTACCCTGATTCTTTTGCCAAAATGACAAGTTCACATAGATTATCATTTGGCAGATCATTGTGATAGAATCCCACATGAAATAAAAATAGCTAAAACATACAATATATAAATACGGTTCTCCCTCCTAATATTAGTCAAAGTTTTAATGCAAGTGCCCGGCCCATGAGAGGTGCTCAACCAACCATTAGGTTTTGGTACAGTTAGCTCATGCATGGGTGTCAATTAGACTGACGTCGATAAAGAGATGGTAGGCTCGGTATCCTATCAATTGGGAAAGTTAGCCTCACTCGGCAAGACCTAGTCATAGAATGGTCGGCTTGGGCCGTGGAGGGGCCAATTTGTGGACCAAAAGGAAAATATTTGAACAAGTTCTCGACGCACCAATTTGTGGACCAAAAGGAAAATATTTGGACAAGTTCTCGACGCACTGTGTCAAGTGCTCGACCCACATGACTTAAGTCTTCGAAGAGTGTTGTACTGAGTCTCACATGGAATAAAACTCCATCCTACTATTAGTCAAGGTTTTAATGGAAGTGACCAACTCATGAGGGGTGTTTGACCAACCATCGGACCTTGGTTACAACAGGTCCATGCATGGTGTCAATTGGATTTTAATTGATAAAGGGGCAGTAGACATTCTATCTAACAACAAAGATCCAAAGCTAGTGCCACACATTTATAATCCAACAAATTGAATAATCAATGCTAGCAACCATCTACATAAGACTTAATTCACAGAAAATCCAACCATTCAAAATTTCCATACTGTGTTACAGTTTAAAGCTGCAGCATTTTTAGAACTTTCAATAGAAAATTATTGAAGTCGCAAGATAGGATGATTGTAGACAGACTAATAACAGATATTCTTCCAACGTATGTCTACAATCATGCTATCTTCAATTAACATGACAATTCTCTCAATAACATAGATGTACCGCCAACCACATTGTTACTCACAAAATAAGGCAAATCAATTTAAATAAATGGTTAAGGAAGATAATTATATCAACATAGCCATGATTTAAGTAAAAAGTATGTTGCTTCATCCCCTTTATCATAATGTCAATTCAGATCTAAAGATGAATCAAAACCCAAATGAACAAAAATGGGGATAATTCACAAGTATCATTAGATATAATTTCAACAAACAACACACAATTGTTTGTTACTTCTTCAACAAAACAACATACCTTTTTCTCCCAGTAACATCATTTACTTTTATCCTTAAAAGTGATTCAAAACCAGAAAGAACAATGATTGGCACTATTCACATCGATCATAAACATGGCATAGTCAACCAAGAGGTCCAAGACAACAACCTATAAAGCTCAATATTGCAACCAAGTTTTGAAGAATTGATAAGAACTAAAATAAATTGTGAATTGTACATTGCCTTACATTCTAAATAACAATCACAAAAGTCAACATAAACATACTGGCATGGTTTCAATTAGAGGAATCTTTAAAAACCAACCAAAACAATGTGTTTGGCTAAATTATATTAGATGCAATTTAAATATTTTAAACTACAATTTTGTCTCCAGCACTTGCTATAAAAAGAAAGTTAATCTATCCCATTAGTAAATTTCACATTTCATGAAAAGATGGCTACACCAATTTTTTTGCATTTTCTTTACAAAAAAAATTGTAATTTGACAATTAAAAAAAACATAAACAAGGATTAAATTTCATCACATTTGTACATCTATCGATGGCCTACAAATTGTGGGTTAACAATAAAAAGGAGAGGAATATTACCTTAAGAAAGAAGTACAAGTAGAATATGATATTAATCAGAACAAAATGCAATTAAGACATACCTTCCAAAACCAGGATATCTGAGGGTCAGTTTCTTTATAACCATTGTAATTAGTATGCGCCTTCCAGTCCTCCACACACACAGCTTTTTCACTTCCATATAACATCCAGTCAAGATCCTCAAGCTCTAAACTTTGGAAAAAGAAATTCCTGAGCCTCGAATTGGAAAGAATATCAGAAAAGCCTTGTGCAAAACGAGATACTTGGTCAGAGATAGATGTGACAAATCGATATTGCACAAGGAGATTGACATAGTTCTCCCTATTTTTGCTATTTACGATGATACTCTTCCCACCATGGCAAAGTTCCACAACTTTTCGACAGCCCAACTCCTCAACTTCGGAAACAAATGTCAATCCTAAAGCATCTGAATCAATGAACTCGACATCCATCTCCAAAATTTGCTTGCAACTACTATACAAGCATGGATCCGCATCCCGTATGTCCTGCAAAGAAATGGGCATCCCAGCCAATTGCAAGAAAAATACACGATCAAAGACAATGCCTACTTGTACTTTATGCATTAATGCTAATGCGATCACTCGGCCAGAGAAAGTAAAATAATCCAGGTGCATTGAATTTGCTTTGGATGCTGCACAAAAAATAAATAAAAGAAATTAAAATTTGCAAAAAAAAATATTGGCAGGAGTTGAACATTTATAGCATATTCCACTAAAGTATGGGCATCAACAACAAAGAATAACAGGTAGTAACAGATTTAAACATGACAGTCACAAGGCCTCTTCCATGAAATAGAAAAGCATGTAATGCTTAATGCATTTTCTAAAAATATTAAATATTGTCATAAGCAAAATTGAGCAACCTCACTAAGTTGTTCATTACGTTGCGACCTGAAAACAATTAATGTTAACGCTAAAGACAAAACTATTTAACAAAGTGATTTGATCATCCAAAAACTAGAAAACAATTTACACAATTGACTTGTCTCTGAAAAATTAAACATTTTGTGCAACTGCAATCAGAAAACCAGTCTTTGCCTATTATAATTGTCTATATATAACCAAGTAAAGAACTAAAAAAAGCATGCTTACCAGGATTAGGATAGAATCTTCTCCGATCATTTGGACATGCCACAAAGAGGGCATTTTGTGGATTGAATATAGCTTGTGCTACCAAGAAAAACCACTCCCTCAGTACACCAGGACCAGTAGCTTCCTCATTTTTAAACTCCATAAACAGGCCACTATGTAATGAATCAGGGTCTGCACGCCCTATGTACTCAAATGACTCTGTCAATAATTGTGATCGATCAATAAGCATCTCATGAAGTTCCTCAAAGTCTTCTTTAACCTCGGGGAACATCATCATAGCTAAATGCCTTCTGGACTCAAAATCAGTCACATCCTTGTGTTGAAGAAGCCACTGATGATCATCCGTTCGCTTTGCATGTTTAACAATCAGCAAGCATACAGAAGCCTTCCTATGCCTCAAAACCGTCCAAAAATCCTCCTCAGCATCCTTATATAATGTAGAAATGCCATTCAATTCCTTCAAAATGCCTAAATATTGAGACCATCCTACGCGAGTAGACTCAACTTCTCCATTTGGTTTCAAAGACTCCTCCATCTTGGTAAGACATTTTTCCATCTTCTTCAACAAATCCTTGAATATCACATGGAGTTGTTCAACCTCCTTTGCAAATAACGGATGATTAAAACCATTCTTTTCCAATGGCATAGTTATTGGACGCATAAAACCCACTTGCTCAAAAATTGCACTATGTAATGGGACCAAGAAAGCCGCAAAGTCATGAACATCACTCAACAACGGTCCCACACTCGTCGGAGACTCCATGCTCGATACCAAATCCTTGGACAACCTATTCGCTAACTCACTAACGAAAGGGAAAATTTCCTCTACTGAAATCAACCCCTTTACATCCTCTTCACCACCGTCAATCCCATACTTCAACAAACAAGGCAACCCCCCAAAATTCTCAAGCAACGACCCAAGAGTACTCCGGCAAGACACATACAAAGGGTCTTCCACCGCAACCTTTCTAAGCAACTTACAAAACTCCAATATAATGGGCGCACATTGCGTATGCAAATGTTTAGGCAACGAAATCTTACAGGAATTCAAGAAATGCCTGATGGAACTATCGGCACACTCTTTATTCCCCTTAAAACTAGAAACATAAAGCATTACCAAAGCGGTAGGGGCAGCGGAAGACAAAAAGACCTGAAGATGCTCAATGGCGACATCATTATCGTCCTTCGGCGTCAAGCTAAAGAACTCATTCATCAACTGCTTAATCTGTTTGGGAGCACAAGGATGAGAAGGTAAACCTGCTTTACAAAGCCTGCAAATAAAAGAAACCATATCATCAATAAGTTGGCAAGTTTGGGGATGCCTAGTACTCCTCATTCTCCCAACTAAATGCAAAACCGCGTCGCTTTGGATTTTACATTCCGAAAGCAACATTTCACACTGCAACTGCTTTCCCCTGTAAATTAACCTCTGTTCCATTACAGGAATTCCAGTAATTAAGCGAATACGCTCGTGAAGCGACTTAACGGTGTCGTTTGAATTCGCATAAACCACAATGTGGTTCCCATCCGAAATCATCCGGACAAAGAACTGGAGGCCGCGAGTGGGGCCCAGGGACGAGGAAGCCGACGTGGCACTGTTCTGGTTGAGAGATGCCTTTGAGACCGACGCGCGGGGTTGTTGGGTGGATGAGGAGGAGGAGTTTATTGTCGCCAGGGTAGAATCGTCTTTCCGCATCCTCACCGTGATCAAGTCCCACGTGTAATCATCAGCCTCATCGCACTCTTCCAGTTTCCGCTTCGAAGACAAGCGTGTCGCCGCCTGTTCAACCGATAATTGCTGTAGAGACATTTGACCAACCCCCGCCGTTACGCTGGCGGAGACACCATCGGATCCACTCTGCAAAACAACGTCGTTTCGCCAAAAAAAATTTCCAGAGCAAATTGATCGCAAATTCTTCTCTTATTCTTCTGCTTCTTCTCTTCTTTCACAGCAGTCATCAACTAAAAGACTGCCCTCTTACGCTATATTTATTTTTATTTAGGTTTTATTCCACTGCGGTAAACACCATAATATTGAGCTGTGGCCTCGTTTGTGAATTTGTTAGTCAACGCAATGGACGGTCTGGTTTGTTGACTCAGTGTGGGCCCCAGTATAGATATGTGTGATGTTTTAGATCGTAGAGTAGAGGTGTAGAAATAGTCATGTTAAGTGTGTGAATGATATTGTTAGGGAAAAATAGCGTGAGTTTTGCCGTATATTATTTTTTCCTCGCTGTACTGCTTTTTATTTTACAATATATTTTTTTCAAAAATCTGTTTTTACAATATTTTTTAATGTTTGCTATCTTCATGAGGAAGGAGAAATGTTCAAATAATGGAAGACAATTTCCCTAGTTAGGCAATGTTTGGGACACAAATTAGAGAAATAGAATATATCTTTTAAATAAGATATTTTTAAAAAATATATTTTTTATTATGTTTGTTAATATTTTTTATTCACTTTCTTAATAAGGAAGAAAGTTATTTCTCTTTGTGAAGGGAGAGAAAAACCAATTCACACTAAAGAAATAATTTTCCTAAAATAAAAATACCGTCAAAATCTCATTTTACACTTTTTGTTATTTTTTAAAGTAAAAATTTATATTTTCATCACATTTTTCATTAAATATTTTTTATATTAAATATACAAAGTTAACACTTTTTCATTATTTTACTTTCTAAGTAATAAACCTTCTAACTATTAAATTATGGAGAATACTATAAAGTACACCAAATGAGGCCTTGGTCTTCCACATATGGTATGTTTTGTAATTTAGCCCTTATCATTTAAAAGTTGCAATTAATGAAGAAGGCGCGTGTATGTTACCACTATTGTAGGAATGTCACTATGTCATAATACAATTGTGAAAATGCCCTAGTTTAAATTCACAGTCACAATAATAGACTTTTTTTAAATAACTGTTATAATTTGAAACAAATCAAATGTGTAATTGCGAGTAAGTTGCATCTATGGTACTTCAACTATATTATTTGTATCGCTAAACTCCTCAAAATTAATTTTGTTACATTGTCACCCTTTAACTACTTGATTTGTTCCAAATGAAATCTCACCACCTAACTTGTTAATATTGCTCAGTATTATCAAAACCGACCAGCAATCGAACCAAAAAAGATACTGAGTGGTTGGTTGATTAATTGAACCAGTGGTTTATTAGTCGAATTGGTAATTTAAAAATAATATAAATAAATATATATATATATATATATATAAATATACAAAATTATTTAATTTTTAAATTATTTAATATTTTTAATATTTAAAACTGGCCCAATTTGTTGTTTTCACTGGTATAATGCTGATTCGCTTGCAGACCGGTCTGAATGATGAATCGGGACCGAACCAATGACTTGTTGACCGGTTCACTTGTTCGACCGACTGGTTCGGTCCAATTTTTATAACATTGATATTGCTTAAACGTGCCAAATGAATTTGTTTAAGTAGTCAGCCAGTTTGAGAAAACAAAAAAAGGACAATGATAGTGCAAAATTTAGTTAAATCCTCGTTAGTTTAGACACCAAACCTATAAGAAGACTCTCTTCCATAGAAAAATAACTAATAATTAGAATCTGCGTGATGCGATAGAATGTTGTATATTACATTTATATTAATTTTATTAATTTAATTTTTTATTTTTATAAATTGTTTTTATATCATTGATAATTTTTATACATATATTTAAATATAATAAAAAATAAAAAATTTAAATTTATTTATTTATTATTTAAAAATTAATTAAATTACTAATATTTTATATAATAATAAAATAAAAATAAAAATACTGTTAAATAAATAAATATCTAATAATTTAAATAGTTACTTGATTTGTTACGAAATAAATAATTTGTACTTTATAATCTGAATCTTAGTTGAGAAAAAATTGTAGTTATCCTATTGATTACAGTTTAAAAAATTGTATTTATCTTATAGAATTTTTAAATTATAAAATTATTTCATCATAGAATTGTATTTATCCTATATTTTTATTTATGTATATGTGTCATTTATTTAAAGTGTTAAAAGTGAATATCTCTTTTAGCTTAAGTATATAAAATATACAAAAACTCAAGAGATAAATCTCAAGTACCCTCATCTTTTTCATATGATCTACAAACTTCATCTTCATTGAACTTTGAAATGCTTAAGAACCAAAGGATAAACCTCATCTTAGTGGTTGAAATGCTTCAGGGCGTGAGAAGCAGAATTAATCCCACATCACCTTCTATTTATTTCATATGATCTACAAACCTCATTTTTTTTCTTATTTGGAGTGTTAAGACAAGATAAATCTCGAGTAGATTCACCCAAAATCCAATCTTTATTAACTTTAAAAATAATATGCAAGAATCCAAAATCAATACAAAAAATAAATTAAAACACACAAAAATCAAGAAATGATATTTGCAAGTTATTGATAATTTTAGCAACTTGAATTTTGAAAGATTAAAATTTTATTAAATGAACAAATATCTTAACAATTAACGAGAAAGCAAGAAAAAATTACTTGCCTCATTGATGTTAAAAAAGAGTGAAATTTGCAGTTGGTGGTGCTTAAATTAAGAGCTTGTGTCATGTAATGGAATCATAATTAAAACAATTCTTAAAGTTGAAGTACCACAATGCAACAATTATAACTTCAGTAGTTTTTTGCTACATATAATAAAGTTAAAAGGTTATGAATGCAACCAACTCCTAAAGTAAATGGCTTTATGTATATGTTGGTTGTGATTGGTTAGGATGTTGGCAAGGTTTGTGATTGGTATGTATGAACGTATTCCTTGATAATTGAGAATGCTAAACGATCAAAATTAAGGGTTCTAAGAATGCAAATTGATGATACTAATGATAATGTGACATTGCTCAATTGTAGGATGATATATGTTGATGGTTGAGTGGCATTTGATATGCCTTATGTTGTGTAAAATGAAACTAGAATGTTGCTTAACATCGGTGTTGGAATGAGTGTATTGTAAATGGCCTGTAAATGTATGTTTCTTTATGGCAAGTGGTGTGGTCATAAGTATGAAGCTTATGATGAAATTCGTATGGTATGCGTGTATATGTATTGTGCATACAATGTGATAAGAACTATGAAAGTTGGGTTGCGAAATGATATTCCATGAATGTTTTGGCCACAAGTTGTCACATTATGAGTTTGATGATATCTTGAAATGTGTCGAGCATTCATGTGCATGTTGCAAATGTTCCTATTGAGATATGTGATGAACTCTTTTGAGTTTCAAATGTTGTGTGATGATTATGCCACGAGTTGGCCATATGATATATGTTGGTTATGTGCGATATGGATTGAATTGTGGAACATTCATGTGCACGTGTTTGAGGAAAATTTGAGATGAAATGCATGGATTTGCATTCATACATATTATAATGTGTTTGGAATGAGCATGTGTATGGCCATGCATTGAGACAAATGGAACTTCGGCTCACAATGGAACTTCAGTTCACAATGGAACTTCGGTTCACAATGGAGCTTCGGCTCACAATGGAACTTCGGTTCACAATGGTGCTTCGGCTCACAATGGACCTTCGGCTCACAATGGAACTTCGATTCACAATGGAGCTTCGGCTCACAAATGAGGAAGAGAGTGGACTCTCTATTACAATAAGGCTCCGGAGCACATCATTCGTGTGAGAATGCATTAGCATTACATATGCCTTCATTCATCATATTGTCACATGATATCGGTTGCGTGAAAAATGACTGTGAATGGTTTACGATTGTGATAAGAGTATGAATTATGTTTATTATGATATGGACTCTTATTGGGGTACATATGTGTGGACAATGCATTAGCATTGCACTTGCTTTCATTTGGCATACATGTTATTGATTGCACGGGAAATGAATGCGTATGAATTGGTTATGCTAAGAGTATAACTTATGATTTAATTAATTATATGGATGGATGAAATCTTGTATGTGTATATGTTAATTTCATAAGTTTTATAATCTATTCGGACTAGTGTTATGTGGGGTGGTTTGAAGCTATATGGCTTGGTTAGGTGGTGTTAGGTTGAATGGTTTGGGACTTGATGGTATGGTGTTGCATTGTTGTTGAATGAATGTATACGGGTATACTTGATGTATGAATGATCACATAGGTGATATGGTTGAATGTGAAACAATGGTTGGAAAAATGAACATAAGCTAAATGATTGATATATGTGTTTAAAAGGAGTTGGAAACTGGAGGTATGATGTGTATAAACGAATATGGAATTGAATAACTTGATGTATGAAAATCATTGATGTTATATGTGTTGAATACCGATAATATGAATGATAGAATGTTGATGGTGATGTGTGTTTGGGCATGGGTTACGAAATGATGCTTGATGAATGATATTGATGGTTGTGATTGCTGTTGTGATCTTGAAGTTAGGATGTTATAAATGTGTTAATGGACATGTTTTGATAAATTGAGTATTTAAGAGAAAGGAATAAGTGCTTGGAAGGATGAATTAATGTGCTAAGTGTTGTTAAAGTCGTGAATGTACGATATACAACTCGGAAATAGGAAGAATAGGTCTGAAGTGGGATTAACGTACGTTATAGTCCAAATAACGTACATTAATCCATGTAAACATACGTTAATTTCCTTGAAACATACGTTATTCTTCACCTAGGTTTGTAGTTTTGCTTATTGATGAATAACGTACGTTAATGATTGATAAACATACGTTATTTTAGTGCAGAAAACCTATTTTGGCCTCAATAATGTCCTAATGATTATCTAAAGTATCCTAATGGTTTTGGATGAATTCCTTAGTGAATAAACACATGAAATGAAAGAATAAAACACATAAAGAACTTGTTGTGGCATGGCTACAGTGAGCCATTAGGGAGGATAGGCCTGAATGGCCGAGGACTCCCCTGCACTCCAGCTTTAAGAACACTAGGGGATCACTTACAGAGTATACTTTGTATACTCACCCGTGTTTGTTGTTGATTTATGTGCAGAGTGACAGGTACCAGAGACGGGACGACGTGATCAGCGAGGCTAGCGGTGCGATACTAAAGGTCGGGCTCCCAATTGTTTAAATGTTGTGAATGCTTGTGCATGTTGTGTATCTATACATACTTTAGTATAGATGGGATTTATAAACTTATCATTTCAAATGTTTTCCATAGCTTCCGCATTTCGGAACTATATCTGATGAATGATTTGTATTCCATGTTTTGGACAAACTATGTTTTCATTTTATCTCTTCAACAACTTATGTTTTTAAAACGAAACAAAATGGTGAAAAATTTGATATTTATTCAAAAAGAAAGTTTACGAACTTTGTAAATGCTGGCGTCACAGTTATTATTATGCTGAGGTGCAGGGGAGTCTTCGGCCTTCGCGGCCTAGCCTCCACCATATATAATTCATTAAGTCTATCATTGATATACAAGCCAAGAAAGGTCAACACATGTTACATACAAGCTTATTAGGTGTTTTATGTGTTAAGGAAACCTTCTGAATCATTAGGATACTTTATATATGAATTAGTATGTTATTCAGGTCAAAATTAGGTTTTCTGGGCAAAATACCGTAGGTTTATACCCTAGGTAACATACGTTATTCTTTCCTAAATCTGCAGCTATGAATAACGTATGTCCACTCACTATTAACGTAGGTTTCTTTGGTAACGTGCGTTATATCCACAAATAACGTACGTTACTTTCACTCAGATCCATTCTGTCCGAAATTCTAAGTCTTATTTCCATACATTCACATACCATTCAACATTGGACACATCAACAACCATCAAGGCACTCATACCATTCCTTTATACACATAAATCATCACAATTAAGCATTAATCACATGAATAACACACTCAACTCAAGATCAAGCAACAATCATAAACATCGATATCATTCACCAAACATCATTTCCATAACTCATACTTATACACAAACCATCATCAAACTTGCATTCATTCACATATTCAATATTCCACCTATACAACATCATTTGTATTCATATATTAAGCTATTCATTTCCACATTCACATTCCCATACACAATTTACCTCATTCAATTTCCGTAAGCACATATATTCATTCATGCCATTATCATTCTAAAGTTCTTGCATAAACATCAATAATAAGAAATGAATGAATGCACTTATGAGAATGCTAATGCAACCACACAATGCATGCTCCGGAGCCTTCACTTCGTAAGGGAGAGACTCCACTCGATCGCCGCCACTTTGGGCACCCGCCCCTCAAATCAAGAGAGACTCCACTCGATCTCTTTGCGCTTATTGGACACTCGTCCCTTGTTTTGATTGAAGAGACTCCACTCATCTTCGCGCGCATTTGGCCATGAGGCCTCTTACACATTTATCTTATGCAATAATGCTCATACATTTTCCACGTGGCATGCAATGAATGCAATGCAATCAAATTCTCAAAGTCTCTAGCCACATAAATTCATAATGAGCATAATGCATGCATCGTGTCATCCAAGCCTTTGTTCACATATAAACCATTCAACACTTACATTACATACCTCATAAATCACAACACACATACAACATTCAACCATTCCACAAAATTTCATTCAAGTACAAAAATCTTTCAAGAGTTTCATTTTTACCATCACATGCCAATTTAAACATTTAACCATACCACTTCCATACAACTTAGGTCTTATCAAGACAACCAACCAAACTCATGCTTAAAACAACCCAATCATATATAGTTCATCATTCATAAACAAGAAACACATATTTTTCAATCATTCATAACAAAACACACTAAAGGAAGTGGTAAAAGCACTTACCTCGAGCTCTAAGATTCAATCCTTCGCTCGATTCCCGAGTTGGGTTCCGAATGTCTTTACCTACACACATATAATCACATTTCTTATCATTCAACATATAATGTACCTTATTTAAACCTCCCATACTAATTTTTCCCCAAAATCCAAAAACTTCCCTAAAACCCTAATCTCTTAAATCTCACCAAATCTTATGTTTTAAGGTTAAAGGCTTATGGAATCATAAACTACATTGAAAACCTATCAAAACCCTAACAAATGCAGCTATTTTCCATCACATTTCAGATCGGGAATGAGGATTTACCTTCTTTCCCGTTACTTGAAAACCTAGAGGGAGGAGGACTCGATTTGAGGACGGATGTGGTGTTAATCTGCTGGAAATCCGCTGTTCGTTGGTAAGTTTGATGTTTGGAAGACTTTGGAATGAGGGTTTGGAAGTTTGGAGGGAGTTTGTGTAACGCCCTGGAAAATCCGTCTATCCTAAAATGAGATAATGTTACAATGAAAGGAAGTTCGATTACGAGAAATTTAAGTGATTAGTTGTAGCACGATGTATGTTGTATGTTGAATGATGTTAAAATTGATGTTATGGAAGGTTAATTGAGTTGAATAGATAGTTAGTTAAGTTAGAAAACATGTATGGGTAAGTATTTACATGTTAGGAAATGAAAGGAATCGGAATCGGAATCGGAAACGGTCAAAACTGCCAGAAAATTTGTGCCCAGCAGTGGAGCACGACCTGGAGCATGATCGTGCCCAGGGGCGTGCTCAACCCAAAAACTTGACCAAAGGCACGACCCGTGCCCAGGGCGTGCCGAGCTTCTGTAAAAGGGCCAAAAACGCGTGTTTTCTTTATTTCTCACCCGAAAACTCCTCTAAACACACCTAAACTCGTCCCAAATCACCAATCATGGTCCTAGGGTGTTTCCAAACATTAAACCTACTTAAAAACTTGAAGTTTACAGCGGATTTACGATAGTTTCAACCCCGAATCGATCCATTTTCTTGTTAAGGCTCAAAGTGACGAGTTAAGGTAAATCTCTTCAATTCGTTGCTGAAATTTGGTGTAAATTGGTGGAAATTGATAGGGTTTTTATGGGTTTTCAGTATAGATTATGATTCCATAAACCAATTACCTAAAAACATAACATTTGATGAGATTCAAGAAATTTGGAGTTATGGAGAAATTTCAGGATTCTTAGAAAATGGTTAGGAAAACTTGAAATGAAGTGTAGGATAATGATTATAACAAGAAATGTGATTGTATTTGTGTAGGGAACGATATTCGGAACCCGAATCGGGAATCGGGCGACGGATCGAACCTCGGAGGCCGAGGTAAGTGCTTGTTTGCCACTTACGTAAAATACTATGCTTGCGATTTGGTTGTTTCTTGTTGGTATGATCGTTTGTGACGTGAAAAGGGAAATGGTTTGGATATGACCAAAGTAAAAGTGTTTGTTATAAATGAAAATGCTTACTAACATGATGTAGTTCTTCGTATATGATTGGTTGTGGTTCGAATTATACTTGCGGTGAGTTTATGATTGTTATGAGGAAAGATTAATGCTATGTTGATGCTTATATTGATGAGGAACATGTTATTGGTAATGTAATGGTATGATGTTAAATGAAACTTGGTATGTTGACTTTTGTCTTGTGAATTGTGGAAATTGATTGTTATGACTTGTTATATGTTGCATTGCGATTCATGCTTGAATGCTCGTTTGTGAATGGTGTGGCTAAGGCCTAAAGAACGCGTGATTGTCATGCATTTCATTGTGGCATGGCATTATGAGCATTTTTGTATGTTCATGCATCAGGACCGTGTGGTCAAAGCGCAAAAACAAGGGTCTTGTGGCCAACGCGCAGAATATGAGAACAGGGGCCGGGTGGCCAACGCCCCAAAAATTTCGTCTAGCCTAAATCGAGAGAAGAATGTTAAGATTTAAGAACATTTCATGATAATGAGTTTAATTATGTGATGGGTTATGTGACTAAGTGTGAATGATGCTAAAATTGATGTCAATGGATGTTGATTTAGTTGAAAAGA
>CANYCX011690094.1:0-19658 GCA_948193385.1 Breynia disticha f. nivosa | reverse complement strand
GGGGCTTAGGAAGGGCTGAATGATCAATTGAATCTATGTTGAAAAATACATAGTGTTGACATTCTATGATTAGATATTCATAGATATCAACTGATCGATTGCATTTTAGGAACAATTAATTGTATTCGCCTGTTAATTATTTGTTGTTAGTAATCCTATTCTGGAGTTACAAAAGCCTAGGTTTAGGAAGGCTAAATCAATAGATTTAAGGTTTGATTGGATAGAAATATACAAAATGACCTTGACGTGTTCAATGAAATGCCTATGTGAATATTGCCTTGACTAGTTTAACGTATCACGAAAGTAAAACATTGGCTAGTTGTAAGGACGCAATTTTGAGCAGTCAGAAAGGAATACTTAATTAAAGATAGCGGGAGAACACCTTCATCAACTTCAATCCAAATAAGAAATCGAGAGTAGGTCTATTGAAGTTTAGGAAGACTCAACGCATTTACTTATTATTTCCCTGTTTTATCTTCATTTATACATTTAGCTTTACTTGCAATTTTCTCAGTTCATCAACTAAACATGTTTATTGCTTTCTTTATCATTACTTTTGGCACCGAATTGGATTAAGTACTACGTTCCTCGAGAGATTCGATCCTGAGAGTTGTAGTTCTGTGGTAAAGCTACACTGGTCTAGTACACTTGCTAGACACCGGTCAGCATTACACTTAACGTGTAAAGTATCCAAAATGTGTAAATGATAATTTGAAAAAACTAGGCCAAGAATTACAAAATTAGAAGTTGCAACTAAAATATGTAAGGATGCATAGTTTTACAAGATCAATTTCTCAAAACTTAGAGTCACTGTCCTAACTCGTCGATCACTGTGCTCCAAGAATCTTCCACGAGCCCACAACTAATCAACTATCGACTATTGCTCTACACTACATATATTTAAACGCAAATGATGTGAGTAATTAAACCAAGTAAGTACACCTACAACACTTACCAAGTTATGTAGTGGATAGATACTCGTTCATTTTTGTGTTTTATGTGCATTCTAGAAGGTATTCATGTTTCTCTGTTTAAGTTCAAATCATTTTATCATTATTCAAAAAATTTCTAGCAAACACGGGGCATGTCTACTAGCATGACCACCGTGCTCCTTTTAACAAAGAACAATGGCCTAGCACGAGCCCTTGTTGACCTGCACCGAGGTCGCCCCAACATTCTGCAATCTGGATAGTAGCCCATAACGATCATAATGCCCCTCAGTATGATGGCTTGCACAAAAACAGGGCATTCTAATGGTCTAGCTTGTTGTCGTGCCTAGTATGGCCGCCGTGCTGACCTTTTGGAACTTTTAATTCACAACATCAAACAAGGCACATAATTTTTAACACACACATACATCATAACATCCAATATATTTCTAGCAACATGCATCACACAAACAGGTTTCCAAATCTTGTAAACATTAATTTACAATATCGATTAACCATAGCATTACATATAGCGAATTCCAGAACAAATCATATTCATGCACCACATCATACTCAAAAATTATCCAAAATGTATAATGCATTATGAATGTTAATACAAGCACACGAATGCATGCCCAAAGTACTTTCTCTTTCATTTATAGCCAGAGCGCTCTCGTCGTCCCTTTCCACATAATTCACGACCTCTCGCCCTTATTTCATTTATGACCTTGAGCTTTTGCTCTTTTCTTTTTCAATCATACTATAGATCTCGCCCTATTTCTTTCCTTCACGACTTTGAGCTCTTGCTCACATTTCCAGGTTAATGCTGCCATACTTTTCTTTATGACAAATGGCATTCAAATTGTGATATCATCAATTCACAACCACACTATATTTTCATTTCATTTGACCGTTAAGGGCTCATGTCACGTCATTCGTATAATACAACATTTTCACAACGAATAATCAAATCATTCATAACCTCATAAAAAATCAACCATTAAGCACAATATAACACATCTTTCAAACTCACACATTTCATTACCCAACATTTTAACATGAAAATTCCATAACCACAACATTAATCACATTCCATTCAATATTTTATAACGATATTTAACATCCATATTGCCATGTAACCTACGTTAATCATTCATTCTTCTCATTCAATAAGGAGAAATCAATTCACCTTCTTAAAACAAATTCACTTCATCTTACCATTTTTCTAAGCAAAGTTAACCATACAAATACAAGACATACCAAGGTAAGTGTGTTTTGGTGCACTTACCTCAAAATCTACAAAGTCGCATTTTTAGCACTCAACCTTGGCTTAGGCTCCAATTTTTGTCTCTTTAGATTCCTAATCATCCAAATCATGCAAAATCCCCCTCCTTTTAGCTATCAATCGACTTACTACCGAATCTAGGGTTTGGGTGACTAAAAAATCCTAATCTAATTAACCTATAATCATGTATTTAACCTTATAATTAAAAATTTTTCATATACTGCTCTAATACCAAAACAAAACGTCCCTACTTTTGCTATGTATTTAAGCATATAATTACACTTTTTCTTATATTGCTTTGATACCAAAATAAAACATCCTATCTCTTATTACTTATTTAATCATATACTCACACATTTACTTTATTAATATACAGAAGCGTTTACAAATGTCTGGCTGTAGAGAGAGGAAGTGCTGAGGAGCTGCAGCTAACCCACTTGCTGGAGTATCTTTTGTACCTATTCCTGGAACAAAACCACAACTGCATGAGTTTCGGGCTCAGTGTGTAATCATCTATTTAATTAATATATTTTTATATCTTAATATGTTCCCTTGATTCACCCTTTCCATTATATACGTGAGGACACGTATATCATATCATTTGTATGTTTTCTCTGACTGCAGTATTCATCTCATGTGTTCTGTACTCTTTATACTTATTATCTCATGCACTTGTGAACATGTGAACTGTGAACATATGATCAGTGTTGTGCTATCATGTGCTATGCTTTCGTCTCCATTAATATCTTCCATCTCCGTTATACTTCCATCTCCGATCACCACCATTATCATCACCATCACCTATCACCGCCTCTAACTGTGTCACCATCATTATCATGTGCTTGTGAATACATGTGTTATCATGTGCATGTGAAATTTAGATATATTCGTAGATCAATTGCATCTGTTCATTCACGTGATTATGGTTAGGGGATCATATAACAGTATGATTCATCATATGACTATGAAATCATATGCCTGTGTTCATTCACGTGTTCTTTTATCAATTAATCGTATTTATGGAAATACGATTATCTGTGAATTATCTGTAATTTCTTAGGATTTCATCGATCAAACATAACAATCAAACATAATAATCAACCCTAGAAATTAGACACATAAATCATCTATAAACAAATATCCACACGCTACCAATTCTAATAATTCATATAACTTAATTTAATAGTGAGTATGGATTACTCACAGTTTAATCCGTATAAATCCACCATAATATCGAGCTTGAGCCAATCTCCATAGTTTTATCCAGCTAAATCTCTATATCTTATTCTCTCGAATATCGTATCACTCGATTGTTTTTGTCTATTTTCCTCTATATTTTCTTCTTATTTTCTACAGCTCGATAGCCCTATTTATAGGTAAATTTAAATAAATGGAACGACCCATGCTTGCTTAGTACGCCCATGCTAATTTACTTGGTCATTACTCAATTTTCAAAAAGTTAACACCTGTCCAAAATTATCCAACACGACCTCAATTTTATTTGGCACACCATATGCCATTTTTGCTTACTCATTATTCAATTATATTTGGCACGACCTCAATTCAACTTGGCATGGCTTGTGCCTTATGGTACGCCCATGCCATAATAGCACATCCAAACTCCACAAATGGCATGGATCATGCTAATGCCATGCCCCTGCCATCACGGCACGATCTGTACCTTGTGGCACGCCCTTCACCTGTTTAAATTTTCTTATATATATCTCTATTAACCTTTAATAAACTCATATTAAACCTTGAATGTTCATTTATTTAGCGTCTAATTTATTAATTAAATCATCAATTGTATTTATCACTTCTTTAATTTATTAACTAACTTATTAATCTATTTAATCCTTTTAATTATTTCTTAATCTAAATGCTTAAGGATGAGGATGTTACAGTGATGTTTTGTCTGTTTAGGACTGTTGTGGAGACTTAAAATGAGTCTCATGTCCGTCAATCTGTGTCTAATATGTTCCACACTGGAAGCCCCTCAACGCACCATTGCCGAGGGCCGTGTGTTGTGTTTTTGCACACGTTGTGAACACAACTCATGCTCCAAATCATGTTGTTCATTTTAAGTAAAGTGGCATTGGCATGACCTATGCCCAGCCTGTGCCAAGCCCGTGTTAGCTTACTTCTACTTCATTTTATCTCATTCATTCCCAAGTCGATCCACGCTATATATATTTACATATATTTCCTAATTTTAGCATTTTTAGGGCATTGAATGTTGGACCATACGAGATTTTAAAGAAGGTTGGTCCTTTGCCTACAAACTTGCTCTACTTGTAAAATTAACACAAATTCATGATGTTTTTCATGTGAGTATGCTCAAGAGATATAGATCAAATCCTACCCATGTTTTACCAAAATCGAAAGTGCAGATAGTAAAAACCTTAAAGTACAAGAAGGATCAGTACATATTGTGGATCATAGAACGAAACAACTAAGAACCAAACAGATTCCAATGTTTGAAGTGCTCTGGAAAACATCATAATCTGGACGAAGAGACATAAGAAACTAAGGATAGGATAAGATGAGAGTTTCCATAACTATTCAAAGGTAAATTTCTTATAACAAGTAATTGCATTTTCATATAGAAATACATAGAATACAAAATAGTAAAAATAGATATAAAGTAAATTTTGAGGATAAAATTCTTTAAGGGGGAAGATTTGTAACATTCTCATTCTAAAACCCTAAAATTAATAATATGATTAAAATCATTAATGAAAATAAGAAGTTACTCGATAAATTCAAGGAAATAAGAGGTTTATTATGAGTAGACGAAGGGCTGATAGTAGGCAAACATCAAAGGAGAAAGGATACAGAAAAATAAAAAATACATGGGGTGGCTGAAAACAACACATTGTGGCAACTACAACTTGTAGTATATACACGTTGTCACCAAAAAATGCGTGACGCTAGCCACAATGTGTAATTTCAGGTTGACAACATATAATCTCTATTTGGTGGCTGATTTTAGGGAAATTTGGAACTTGAAGTTGGAGATGGTAAATGAGAGAAATAAAAAGGGAAGTTAAAGAAGTAAATAAGGGTTGAACAAAGGAAAAAGAAAGACATTTAGAGAGGCTACAGTTGAGAGATTAGAGAGGAAAGTACAGAGTTAGATTGAAATTAATTGGGAGACACATATTCGATCACAAAATCGAGAAGGATACTGATTCGTAAGTTGTTATTGAAGTCCTTGGATTTAATTTATGAAGTTTATATGCAGAATTAATTGTGAATGTAGCTTAAAAGTTATAAATTTTGAATAATGGTTTAGATAGGAAATCAGTAGGATTAAAACAAGAGCATACATATAAAAATGTTGTTATGTTGAGTTTTATAAAGAGTTTCATATATGATTATATAGGATGACAGACTAGACAAGCAGGATAGGACTAGAGCTCATATTGTTCGGATTATTTTAGCTTGTAGGTGGTAATCTAAGCAGGTGAGTAATCTAACTCACATTTAAATACGATTAAATAATATTGATGAATTGCGAATGGAATAGTAATATATGAAAAATAGATGTTTGTGCGTATAAATACATAAAGTAGAAATATATATATGTATATGCAATTGAAATTGTGAACAGGAACACGAATTACAAGGTAATATGAAAAAAATACATGATATAGATGCTATATGAAGTAAATCATAAATAGATATATGATACCATTTATAAGCATGTGTGAGAATGCATGATATGATTTCATGATATATATATATATATATATATAGACTTATGTATGACGTATATTTTATACAAAGGACTTTAGACAAGTTTAGGAGCTTACATATTAAATGAAATGATAAAATAGAAATGAACAATGTTACTTGATATGTTATTACAATTTATAGAGAAATTACTTGCGCTAATATGTTAGGAGTTATATGATTACTCACTGAGCTCGCATTTTACAAAATCTGCTTTCCTATATTTTGTTTTTAAAATCAGCAGAGAGTTAGCTTAGTTCAAGATTTTCACAGGTGGTTTGACTGCTACTTCTAGTACTCTCTCTCTTCACCAAACACCAACTAGGAGTTAACATCTTTGGCATTTGCATGTTGTGTGTTTATTGGATGTGATCTGTATTGTTATGGTTGATATTAATTTTAGTTGAGAAGTTTGTTGTGGTTGGATGATGTTTGTTTGGTGTATATGTATATATGATTGTTGTTTGCTATTCTAGATGATAGTATAGGTTGAGTTGCATATTGATAATGATATGATGATATATATACGTGTGAGAGATTATATGTTTGGTCTACAAGATTGATATTAGGTTGATTATGAGGTATTTAAATGTTAGTAGTTTTGTGTTGTAAAGTATAGAGGGTGTATTAGATCAACACAAGGCCGAGCCCATGAGTGTGTTGACTAACATGATCTGTGGTCTGGTTATTATCTGATCAAGCTGTAAACTATGTAGATAAAATATGACTATGTTTGAGAATATATCAGAACATGACACATACAGGTATCAAATTTTACAAATAGGAAGTAAAGTTGTTAATAATACGATATAAATAGTTAACATGAACAATAATTTTGCGATTAGTAAGATAATATGGTTAGGATGCTTTAAGTTTCATAAAGATTTAATGTCTAATAACTCTTATGTAAGAGATGCACATGAGAACTACTTATGGCTCTGAACCATGTAGTTGTTCTCATTAGTGGATCTAATCCAAATACCATGTACTAGATATGTATCGATGATTTTTAACTGACATCCTAAGTTCTTTCGTTTTGTGGAATGAACTCACAAATTTAGGAAGAGCTACTAGGCTTAATTCACATACTATTCACACAGTAGTGGCCTACTAAGGATATTTAGAATGAAATCCCTTGCTTTAAGGTTCTATAAGTTTATGCCTCACATATGCAAACTTAAGAAGTGAGATTTTCAATCATGGAATTCTATTCTTTCTTTACATATAGAAATAACAAAAAGATAAAAGTAAACATCATAACTATGAATGTAGTCTGTAGACAATGCTTTGGACTAGGGCTTAGACCAACACTCTGGTCTCTTTGAAAATGAGTACCTAGTGGAAAGAGGATTAGGTGGATTTGGCAAAGGTTTTACTACCTAAAACACTTGAGTGGGTGGTCAAGGAACCTACCATTGTTGTAGTCCATGTAGGAGAATCCTATCAGTCTTAACACTCCACCATCTCGAGAATTCATGTTCATATTCTTGTAAATTCGTATCTTCATAACCAAGATTTAAGAAAGCAGATTTAGTGAATCATATATCAAGTATTTAATAGCCAAATCTGTAGCTATCAGTGCAACAAATTATGCTACAATTATTGCTCCACCTTTCTTATTACAGTTTTGATATATATGATCTAACAATAAATGAGCCACACCAATGGGCTGACTATGCTAGTAGACATACATGCAATGAAGGTATCACTTGCCTATCACATCCTCACAATCAATTTTCCTTAGGATTGAACAGGTAAGCCTCCTGTGAATGATCCTTAAAAGTTCACTATCTCCATATTCCTACCAACCCTAACTGCAATGTTCTCTAGCTAAAATTTGCAATCAAAGTAACCATAAACTCTAAAAATAATTCTTTGCACAATACTAATTGAGTATCCATCCTAGAATTCTGAATTAGTCCTCTATTAAACAACTCCTCAATCTCTAAATGTACATCTAAACTCTCTAAAACTCCAAAATCTGAGCATCTTTCTATTACAATCTTACAATTAAAGAGTATATTATACCTTACAATTTATGCATCATCATCAAAGAACAAATATGAGTGTGTTGTAATGGTTTATTTTTATTTTTGCAAAGAGGAAGCTATCATTTGAATGGATTGAAAAATAAATAGAGTGTTAAAGCTTGTTGGAGGGTGTGTTTGCAGATGTGCTATATGTCGTGTCAATTGAGCGTGCTGGAAGAGGAATATCTATGGCGTTTTATGATTGGAAATGAGA
The DNA here is from genome assembly GCA_948193385.1 of Breynia disticha f. nivosa. Lineage (NCBI taxonomy): Eukaryota > Viridiplantae > Streptophyta > Magnoliopsida > Malpighiales > Phyllanthaceae > Breynia > Breynia disticha. Next base: position 11,465 of record CANYCX011690094.1, on the reverse strand, counting down.
GAAATAAAAGTATTTGATGGTTTAAACACTTCAAGCTTGACAGGATTGTGCTGAGGTTGGTATGACACATGTCATACTAGGGTTAGCTCAACATGAAGCTGTGCCTCTCAGCATAGAGGCCGTGTAGAGACACTAGATTGGAATCTTAATAAGGGCACAAAGGTCGTGCTGTTCAGCATGGGGGTCATGCAATTGGGCTTGTAAGAACATAGTATGAGCATGGCCCATGCTGAATATGAGCATGGAAGCTATGCATCTGGGAATATCAGCACAGGTACCTTGTGCAACTGTATGGGGGCCGTGTTAGGCTACTAGTTTACTAATCTTAAGTGTAGAATACTCTAAACTTCATCTCCAACTACAGTAAAAGATAACACCATCATATAAGCACTATTAAATAAAATGAAAATCATACAGAAGAAAAAACATCTATTCACATATTTACAAAGTTGTTTTGTTTATAATCTAAGTTATACTTTTAGAGTATGGGAAACGTCTAACAACTGTAAAGAGGCAACCTCAGGGTTAGCCTCAACCCCTAAGTAAAGCTTTAAACACTGCCCATTCACCATGAATCTAGAATTGGAAGAATCAGATACCTCATAGATCCAAATGTGGTCATTATCGTCACTATAAATGGTCTAGAACAACATGATTTCAATTTCCCAAGGTGAATTCAGAGCCAAGAATTATACAAAAAAAGTTGATCGCCTACTTAAAACTCATGGTAAAATATCTTAACATCATGGAGGAGTTTCATCTTCTCTTTATGTATAACTATAAACTCTCATAAGCATGAAAAAACTTGTCTAACTCTGTTAGTTATTATTTTCTTTTCTCTCTTGCGCTCTCGATATCCAAGTTAAGGAACTTCAATGCCCAAAGGGCTTTATGCTCAAGCCTTATTAGGAGATGATAAGCTTTACCTTAAACTAACCAATACAGGGATATGCTAGCCAAAGTATTAAAAGCTATTCTATAGGCCCACAATTCTTTTTATAGATGTAATGACTAATCTTTCAGCAAACTATTGATGATTTTTCCAAGATACGGTTGAGCTCCCGATTTGAAATTTTTGCTTGCCCACTAGTTTACAAATGATAAGCTGGCCCCATTTTATGTTTTACTCTATATTTAGCGAGTAGCTTCTCAGAATAGTAATTGGAGAAGTAGGTACCTCTATCACTGATAAGATTTTTGAGGAACTGAATTACAGCCCTAGCATTATTGGTAGGTGAAGAAATGTCCTCTACCCACTTGGACATATAGTCAGCGCCTACCAGAATATACTTGTTGCCACAAGAAGAAGCAGAAGGACCCATGAGTCTATCCCTGATACATCAAAATCTTACAAACCAACATACTCGATAAAGGAAATTCATGTCTGGATGAAATATTTCTCATTCTCTAGTACTTATCACATTCAGGGATAAAGGCTTCAGCATCCTTGTATAGAGTGGGGCAATAAAATCACTTTGTAAAACCTTCATGGAAGTCCAATTAGCTCTAAAATGTTCTCTAGCATGTAAGTTGTGACAACGTAGAAAAATATCCTCCTATTCTTCCTCAGTTGCACAATGACGAACTACCTGGTCTGCATATACCTTAAAAAGATAGGACTCTTCCCAAAAGAGATTTGTTAGTCAGAATACCAAGGTAAATTTGCTACCACAGCATACAACTACTCCATTGAAAAATAATCACTGTTGTCATCGAGTACTCTCCTGCTCACAGTACTCTCCATTCGAGATAAAAATTTTACCGCCAGGTTGTCCACTCCTCTTTTATCTTTAATTTCTAGATCAAACTCTTGCATGAGAAGTACCTAACAAATGAGTCAAGCCTTTGCACCTTCTTTTATGAGTAAATATTTGATAGCAGCATGATTAGTGCATACAACCACCCTATAGAGAATGATGTATGATTGAAATTTTGACAATGCTGTCATGATTGCTAACATTTCCTTTTGAGTTGTCATGTAATTATTTTGAGCTAGATTAAGAGTCTGACTAGCATAATAGATCGGTATGAAATGTTCATCTCATCTTTGTCCCAAGCTGAACTAATATCATAATCACTAGAATCCATCATCAACTCAAAGGGAGACTCCAATCTGGTGCAATTAAGTTTAGTGCAGTATGCAACATACTACATGACAAAATGAATGCGTTGAGACACCTATCATCTAACTCAAAAGGAATATCCTTTTAGAGTAATAAAGTCAGAAATTGAGCAATTTTTAAAAAAATCTATAATGTATCGCGTATAAATATCTACATGACATAAAAAACTTCGGATATCCTTTCTCAAAGGTGGAGGTAATTTCTTAATTACTTCAAATTATCCATCTTAAATTCCTTTATGTAAAATCTTATGTCCAAAGACAATTTCCTCTTTTACCATGAAATGACACTTCTCCCAATTAAGCATCAGATTTGTGTCCTCACAATGCTAGAGCACTTTCTTTAAAATTTTCAAATAATGATCAAAAGTGCATCCAAAGACTAAGAATTCATCTAGAAAGACCTTAATGCAACCGTCTAGCAGTTAAAAAATGGCCATCATACAATGCTTAAAAGTAACTTGAGCATTATGCATGTCCCAGGCCATGTGCCAAAAAGCAAACAAGCCAAAAGGTCACTTGAATGTAGTCTTTTACTGGTCCTCTAACATAAATGATATCTAAAGGTAGTCAGAATACCCATAAAAAATAGTAGTAGTCATGTCTGGCTAGTAGTTTGAGCATCTGATCCATAAAGGCAAGAGGAAAGCGATCTTTACATGTGACATCATTAAGTCTTAGATAATCATTAAGTCTTAGATAATCACTTGAATTAATTCATTGTTTTCATTACACACCACTGTAAGTCCCCCTTTTTAGAAACAACTTGTGAGCATTCCCATCCTTAAACCTTATAATTAATAAGATAATTAAAATGGTGAGTGAATGTAATAATTTATTAGTTAAATTAAAGAAAATAAGAGGTTAAATATAAGTTGATTTATAGTTGATTATAGGTATACATAAATAGAGAAGCACTTGTAGAAAAATCAAAAGCACAATGGGTGACTGAATTGCATGTTGTGGACTACTGAGAGTAGCTGTGATGTGTAGTTGTGACCAAAGTACACGTTGTGGGTAGCCACATTGTGCATTCAATGGATGATAACATGTAGTTTGATAAAAGTGTGGCTGATTTGCAGATGCTTTGGAATTTGAAGCATGCAAAGTTTCAATTCTCAAGGTTTATAAAAGGGAAGCTAGAAATGAAAGTTAATAGATGGGAAATAAAAATAGAAACAAAGATTGAGAGAGAGTGATATAGTGAGAGAGAGAAAAAGAAATTAAGAAGGATAAGGCAAATATGGATCGTAAGGGATACAATATTAATGATTACAGAGGTATAACAATAAGATTTATTACTAACTTATTATTTGTGTAATTTTTAGGAATTTACACAGATATGTGGTTTAGAGATATATTTTAGTGTAATATTAAGCTATAAGAAAGTTATTCGTGTTTATGGAACAATTTTATTGGAAATCAATATCAGGATCAGAGTTTGGAGGAGCATAGAATATTAAAGACCTAAAGATGAGTAATACAGGCTCATATGTATTATACGTAAATTGTTAGAATTGCTAGAGTGTGGATATTGTTGATATGACGTGTAGGGGTTGCACATATGCCATGATACCAATAGTTGAAGTGCTTTATTTAATTTACTTGAGCTTCAATAATGCACACACATTAAACACTAAAGGAGAAATTTAATTGCAAAGTGAAAATGACAGCATATGCATATTTATGGCTTATTTGTCATGATAGGAAAGATATGATTATATGTGAAATTATAGGAAAAGATAATAAGAAGTGCAATAATGAAATTAAATCATACAGATGAAATCAGAAATAATGAATTAAGAACATATGTCTAAATGAAACACAGAACAACAGATATGTCAAAGGAAGTACATGATCTTTCATGACTTCATTATTACTTAATCATATACCCAGTGAATACGTTTAACTATATACATACAAGTTTACATATAAATATGAAAGATAACAAATGCACATGAATTTACACAGACAAATGATTGATAGGTTAGGTTTATATAAATAAATTAAATACCATTGAATACAAATGATATAAGATCACATGATAATGACAATCACATGATTATACAATCATATGATTATACTGTTACATGATTACACAATCACATGACTTATACAGACATGTTATTTTACATAGTCACTTAATTTACACAAATCATGTCTATATACATATGATACAAGATATACAATTTGGTGGTAATATATGAAAGGTGATGTTAATATATACAATGGTGATTATTAGAGACGGGAGTACAGTTGATTATTAGAGACGTGAGTACAACATATTAGTGGAGCAGGAGTACAATATGCTTATGGAGATAGAGAGTATATCACAGTATGGTACAACACAATATGCACAATACAGTTTAACACAACATAGTATAGATAATAGTATATACATGATACAGATTACACGTACAGTTATACATGATATTACACAGTCACACTTGTCATTACACATGATACACATACAGATACAAAAGATATTTTATAGAGACACATGGTATCATAAGATCACAAGAATAAGCATAGTATACATGCTCACACTATAATATTTATATAAGAAATATATTACAAAATACATATTCAAATTGAAAAAAAGAAATACATGATATAGATGCAGATTATATAAGAGAATACATAATAATAAGAATAACACAGTTATAGTTCACATGTTTAACATAATATGAAAAGAGTACTGTTTACAAGTCAATATGATAAGATATATGTGTATTCACGTATGTAAATAAAGTTACAAAATTATAGAAACAGATAAGCTTATAAGATGAGAAGTAATTACAGATGACTACTCATTGAGCCTGCAACTCACCAATTGCGATTGTATATGTTGTTTCAGGATCTAGTATTAGATAAAAGGTTACATAAGATAATTCAGCAAGTGGTTAGCTATCGTTTCTTAGCACTCTCTCTACAGCCAAACATGTTTAGATATATATAGATATATGTACAGACACTTATTTTCATGTTATGTGTGTTCTTCTTGTCATCATATGTTATATGACAGAGCATATATAGTGTATATTATATGACATAATATATATATGTGTGATTTATTTTAGGTTGACATTTGGTGAATATATAAAGATGCAGTAGATACATACAATTCGTGCCTCAAAACATGTGAATTGTATTGTAATTGAATAAGAACGTGGTAGTATAATACAGGGTCGTGTCCATGGGATGTATATACAAACATGAGCTGTGTTCTAGACTGAGCTATAAGTCGGGCTGTATGTTATTATATGCATATATGATATACAATTTCTACATGATTTCCAGAAATATACATTCACATGAAAAAGTTTTTAAATGTTCAGTATTACGAGTTAATAGTAAAGATAAATTACATTATTAATACATTAATTAGTTTATGATTTTTTAAATTATGTTGGGCTGACTCACCTATTATCTGATATAGGATAAATCATTCCAACATCTAGTAGCTTTAAAACCTTAGCTTAGACAAATTCTTTCATGTGGGGTTTAGAATTCTTTGTGGTTACACAATCAATTTAAATCCTTCTTCTAATAAAATTTTGTGTGTGTGCAAAATGAAGAGCTAATCCCCTAAATGTTTGTTTTGCACTAACCAATGGCTTTGGTGTGCGTCTTTAGAAGCTCAAATAGCTTCCTCTGATCATCTCTCTCTAGGTCAGCAAAAATAATCATTCACAATATTTTTGCTTCTTTAAAAAAGTCATACTTTAAGTGAGTGGGAAGTGGTTTTAACTCCAGCATTGACAGCTCTTCCAAGTTGGTTTTAAAAAAATCTTTCTTTGGTCATTGTAGTTTCTCAAAATCTAGCCTCCCATCATGAACTACTGAGACATGCCCTAAAAATTTGATCTCCTCTTTTAAAGCATTAGTCTTCTGGGTCAGCACACTCACTTTAAAAATCAATGCTTGCTATAGAGAATCCTTGATTAACGACTCATGTAAAATTTAAAACATAACTCCTCAGCGCAGACATCGATAACTAAATTGGTATTATTAGTAAAGGATTCCATTGGTTATTTTAAGGATTTTGCAAATGTACAATTGACCTCCTAATCTTTAACCCTTAATGTCAATTTGCCACTCTGGACATCTATCAAAGCCTGGGGAGTAGCTAAGAAGGGTCTCCTAAGAATTATCAAATTACCATCTCCCTCAACATCCACGATAATGAAATCAACTAGAAAAAGTAACTTTTCAATGCAAACCAGGACATCCTCAACCATCCCCTTGGTTATTGTAACTTACTTGTCAGCCATTTATAGATGAGTGTTGTAATTTTTAAGCAAAACACCTTTCAGTTGATTGTACAATATGTTTAGTATAACACTCACACACGTTCAACTGTCTATCAACGAGTGGAGAACATATAACACATTAATGTAACAAGGAATAATAAAGCTCCTGAGGTCCTTCTTCTTAATCGAAACATTAGGTGTAAGAGGAGAGAAATTTTCAACCTGCATGGTCACTGACTCCTTAATCCATTTGTTCTTATGTGTCACTAAATCCTTCATGAATTTTGCAAATTTAGGCATTTGAGTCACCAAATTTGAGAAAGAATTTTCATATGAATCTCCCTCAAAATATTCATGAATTTCCTAAACAAACTTCTAAGGCTTATTTCTATAGTTTTTGAGAAAAGGGAATCTGAGGCTTGTACACAACCTGATCCCTCTAGTAAAAGTTAGGATTAACCATCACTGTCTTTCCTTTCTTCTGGTCATCCCCTCTTTGAATCTCCTCTATCTTCTCATTTATCTAAGCTCCACTATCAGGAAATTGAATGATCAAGGAGAATCTTCTTTCCAATACTTAACAGAATCACTTTAACATGCTCATTTGGATTTGTCTCTATATCATTTACGAGAGCACCCTCAGGTTAAGAAACAGTCTATTTTTTCGTTTGATTAATTTAATATCCAAGGTTTTAATATTCATTTGGAGAACCCTATTGTGCAGTCAAAGTTCTTCTCCTTGTTAACTACTCATGGTACCCTTATCATCTCTCTACCAGCTGGTCAAACTCATGAAACTTGATTTAGAGAAGAACTACCAAAATTTCTATAGTTGGAGTTTTCGATATTTAGTGGTTAGTATGGTGGGTTGCAATTCAAAAAGGACGATGGTCGCGATTGATTTTGAGGGGAAGATATTATGGTTGATAAAGTGGCTGATGAAATGGTTGGTATGAAGGTTTATATAGAGGCGATGGCTGTGAATACGACTACAGCTGAGAGTAGTACTGAGGATGAGACAAATGATGAGAATACTTGGGCAGATAGGATGGAAATGGAGTTCTCTGATGGGCAAACTCCAGTTTTTTCATTGGTGGACTAGAAGAGTAATCATATGCACTATGTTCGTCATGAAAATACAAAGTGTAATGGGAAGTCTCCTTTGAGCATCCACCTCTACACGTCATACAATGAACCGGTCGTTGTGTCAGTCTTCCCCTTAAGTAGTATCATCAACTCCTCAATTTGCTTACCTTGGACCATCATTTAGCCCTCCAAAGAGGTAATATGGTCCACTTGCAATGTATTTCACGGCTGTGGCCACAATGGTTTATCAGCTCGATCATCCCACTCATAGCTATTCAGTGTCATGTCCTCAATCAAGGCACATGCACTCCTTCGAGCTTTTATGCAGTCTGGATCTGCTAGATTCTAATTCTAGAGCTTGTTTCATTTTTGGAGTAAGCCTATTATAGAAGGTATGTACTTACAACCACAACTCCAACCAGTTGTATGGGCATGCTTGGAGAAGTTCTTTAAAGCACTTCCATGTCTCAGCTAAGCTCTTCTGAGAATACTGCATGAATTTCATAATCTTCACTCATAATCACACCGATCTAGCTAGAGGGAAATATTTCACAAATAAACAATGTGAAAGTTGATACCATGTCTCGATCGATCTTAAAAGTAGATTATGAAACCATGAATGTGTGTTGTCCTTAAGAGAGAAAGAAAAAACTAGTAGACACTTTATATCCTCAGATACTACATTGATTTTGAACGTATCAAAGTTCTCTAAGAAGCTCCGGCATGTGAGAATTCACATCCTCGTATGGCTTCCCATTGAACTATACCTAACTCCGGACCATCTAGATGATCTAATGTTTAATTTCATAGTTATTTACAGTTATCCTACATCTATTTACTGCCTGACCCATCCCATAAATGAGCGGTCTACTATAGTCCATATTAGTACGTGGTGAAGGAAAAATGCGCATATGGATTTCCTAAATAATCAGCCATAAGGATATTTGCACTACCCTCGTTGAAATGCATTTTAAAAATGGTACTATTAGAAGAATCCACTGGAACATGCACCACTTCGCTACTTAGTTGCCTGCTGTGCTTGTTTCGTCTTACAACTAAAAATAAAAAGCAGAAAAAGTGAAATAAAAAGGAAACAAATAGAAAATCAACACAAACAAAACACAAAAAACACACAAATGAAAACAATAATGAAAAATAATGCTAAAAAGTAAACAAACTGATCCCCCTAACACCCTAACATCATAAATCAAACACTACAGCAGAAATAGCTAAGGTTTCTAAAAAACGTTGTCGAAAAATTATTATGGCCTATATAACAAAGCACCAAAATAATGTGCAAGTGCAAGCAATCAAGTAATGAAAGGGAGTAAAACTTGACCTAAATATCGAACTATAGGAAAAATTAGCTAAGCTATGCGAATTCTCATTACTTATTGAGAACATAGTTACATTAATAGTTGATTTTAATTAAACCTAAACTAAATGTATTTAAAAGAAACTAATCTAAGCAAAGCGAGTAAAGTAAAGCTCATAAAACATAACCAACAACAAAAACACCTAAAATAAGCCAAATAAATCAATTAACAAGACATTAAAACTGACACATAAAAAAAAAATCAAAATTGCAGTTTTTTTAACTAAAAACGTTAAAAACATGATCCAATAAGAATTTAAACATTAAACTCATAAAACTGATCAAAACATTAACCAAACATCCAAAAATAAACCAATCCTCACAAGAACAAAAACCCCATTGAAATCAATTGAAAATAACAACAAAAATTCAGAATCTAGAGGAAATTGTGTGGGAATTGAAAGGAAAGCAATGAAATGCAAAGAACTTTAATCCCAAACACTCCTAGCATCATCTAATCCAGCATCAAATGGAAAGCCTACAAGAGAGAAGTAAATGGAATTGAAATGAAATCTAAACGTGAAATGAGATAAAGATGGAAAATGAAATACATTGTCATAAATGAAAACATGATATAATCTATCAAAACTTGATAAAAAAAATCTTCTAATGGTTGTATAAACCATATAAATCTCTAATATATTCTAATCTCCTCTATCTAATCTATCTAATTCTTTGAAACACCCTCAAAAGAACCCTGTTTATACAAAACACATTGTTTTGATCATCAACAAGGGCACATCAATTTTCACCCAGGTCGTGCTCCATGTTTTTATAAAGTGACATGGTTCTCGCATAGCCAACACACCCCTTGTGCTAAAATCACTATAGATCTCTTCAGTACTATCCTCATGTTGGTGAGCACAGGCTCTGTGCTATGTGTCAATGCTCACCAAACTGGGTATGCTCTCACAAAGGGAGTCGTGCATGGAAGTTTGAGCATAAATTATGTTCACAGGCCATGTGGATCAACACACAAGGCATGTTGGCACTGTTCATGCCTAATTCTCTCCTGAATACCTTAATTCTTTCTATAAAATTGTCAAACTTAATAAAAATATAAATTATCGAATCAAGAATCAATTTCAAATGAATACGATCAATAATTTATAAAGATATAATATATTCTATGTGAAAGTATCTCATTCAAAATATATAAGATTTCCCAGTTAAATGCAATTTTTAAAGCGATCTTTAGGGATAATTGTGTAAGATGCGCACATAATACATAGTTTAAGGTGTCAAAATATCCTCATATCATATGTGAATCAATTTCAACCCTAATATCGTACCCTAAGGAAAATCTAATTGTTATAAGAGTTTCTGTTACTTATTAAGAATGCAGTCCAGATGAAGATTGATTTCAACTAACAACCTAAAACTAACTATGTGAATTAAAAGATAAATCAATCTAAACAAATTAGCAAAACAACTTAAACTAAACTTAAACTAATAGCTAACACTTGAATCAAAACTAAGCTAAACTAATAACTAAAAATGAAAACTAATTCATTTTAGTAATTAAACCTAAACCCAGGTCATTCATTCAAATCAACCAAAGTTAAATGCACTCAAATTAAAATCTAACAATCAAAAGCTAATCAAATCTCAAAATCAACATAACCCAAAACATTATTCAATAACAAAATCACTCAAACATGAAATAACATTGAAAAGACATTCAAAATCATCATTAAATATCTAAACTTATAATCTAAACAAAACCCATTCAATATAACATTCTAAAACAAGATTAAAATCTAAAACAATAAAGAAATCAACACTTCAATCAAAACCCAACATCAAAATTCAGGTAAAAAACACCAAAAGACTAGTTTCAAAGAAAATCAATAAGAAATTGAAATGAAAGCAAGAAAAACTCCATGAATCTTCACTCTAATAGTTTTCATCAATTCCAATTACATCACCATCAAGAAACACTGCAATGAAACATTAAAAATGTAAAAAATATAAACTAAATACGAACCAAAGTAAAGAAAATGCAATGAAATGGAATGGTGAAAAGAAAACTAACAAGAAACATGGTTGGCTCTCTAAAACTACTCTCTACTCTACTACTTGCTATCTAGATGCTCTAAAAGTACCACCAAACTCTCCTTATAAGCCTCCACTCAAAAACCACAACTGTAAAACTCAAATTTAAAACCCTTTTTCCCTGATAAAACAAAACAATAGAAGAAATGATAATGAAATCAAATCTTAAAAGGAGGATAGAGAAACTAAAATGTTCTTATCATAAAAACACTCAGCCCAAAATATAAGTATCGTAAAGTTTTTACAGCGAAAATGAAGCTAAGTTTGAAAATGTTTCAAACTCAAAATATGAACATTTATAATACAATACAAATATGTACAAAACTAAAAAATGTAAGCACACAAAACATGGTGCTTGACCTCTGACAATATCACTCTAGCGTAACATCACTGTAGCTCTGGTCCAGTGGCATCTATCTGCATCCTACACCTCATTTAGACAATTCAAACAAAGGGTGAGTATTTCTCAAAACTCAGTACGTATCCTACACAATAATAGATTCATATTTTATTGTTTTAAATGAGCGTAGGGAAAATCGGTATCATAGTACAAGATCTCATCTTCCTCTATCAC
>CANYCX011689516.1:0-10246 GCA_948193385.1 Breynia disticha f. nivosa | reverse complement strand
GCTCCTGTTTCCTTATTCTTATTTCCATCAAGTCCAGTTCCAAGTTTCAGATTCTCGTTATTTTGCTAGTGGAACTTAGCAGTCGATAGATTTAATTGTTCATTTTCAACTTCTGCTATTGTCATTTTAATTTCTGTATTTTATTAATTTTATTTTTACGCTTTATTGTTATTTTATTCTGTCATTTAATTTCAGCACTTAAGATTTATTTACATTTTCTTTGTTGAAGAATTTATTTTAATTTTGAAGTTATTTTCATTAAATTTATTTTTATTCGCATATTTATTTTTCAGCAATTTACTTTTACGCACTAATTTATTTTCTGCAATTTACTTTATGCATTAATTTATTTTCTGCAATTTACTTTTACGCATAATTTATTATTCTGCAATCTATTTACACGCTTTAATTTATTTTTCACGCAATTTAAGATTTAATGTCAATTAGATTTAATTATTTTGATTAAAATCATCTTCAAAATCAATTGATTGAAGATTCTGAAAAATAATAACGACACACATGATTTGGCTTATTTAATTTCCCTTGGATTCGATAAATTGGGTCGTAATTTACTTCCCTTATTACTTGACAGCATATACTTGCGTATATAAAGACGTCATTCACAATTAGGACGCATCAAACTCATTTTCCACCTTGTAATTGATTTCAACTATGTAATTCATTTTGATTGACATACTTACACGTAGTTGAGCATTTATGTTAGATGATTGAGTCTTGAGTTTATTTTTCTAATTTTGATGGAAAGAAGTTATAATTTTGCGAAAAAATTATATTGAAATTTAGAAAATGGATGAATTGGAATTAAATAGGGAAATTAAATTTTAGCCCCACAGGTTCGGTTCGGGTGGGTTGATAATATTTTGCAATGCCCTAACCACATATCCATAATAGAACATAATGAGAGGTTTATGACAAAAAAAAATATATAGAATTAAGAGTTAACAAAATTATAATGAGTCATGGTCATAAATCTCTTAAAGAATTTTAGATTAGAGATTCTCATAAACCTTTTGCAAGTGCTTAATGGTCTATAGAAACCTAGTTGTTTAACTGTATTTCCTAAAGAAGCATCACAGTAAGAAGGAGAAGGCATGATGTGGCATTTGTTAAGAAGTTTCACATTCGTTCTTCTAGTTTCAATGTTTTCAGAATATTCATTTTGATTCGAATTGATTTTCAAAGCATGAGTTTGGCTTAGACAATGGATAGAAGAAAGCGAACATATAAAATTTTGAAAAAAGAAACAAAATCCCACAAATCTGAATACTGATAGGGACCCAAAAATTGTGCAGAAGATGCTGTTCGCAATTTGACATGGAAATTTTATCATTATTAAAGGAAACTACTAATTTTCTGCTTTTGCTTCTCTTTTTCTCACCTGGGAATCTCATCTTTATCAGCTCCATCATACACACTACATTCACTCTCTTTTTTTTTTACAAAAATTTAGGGTGAAAAGATGATGTCCGAGCCTAAGGATAGAGAAAACTAGCATATTCAAAGAGCACTTACAGCAGTAGTTACATATGCACTAATGGAGATTTGAACATGCGATCGTCAGGAACGAATCTTCTGTCATTACTGCAAAACGGCTTCACTCATTCTCTTAACAAAGCAAACAAAAGGTATTCAACAATTCCACCCTTAGACAACCACTCACCATAAAGGACTGCAAGAAATCAACCCTTTACAGTCTTTCCTGTTTGTTTGATCAGATTTTGATGAGAAACTTTTGTTTTACTTAATACCATGAATATGCCAACTGCTGATATGACATAGAAAGCAAAACTATAATCAGAACCTGAAGACCAAGACAAGAGTATACAATCTGAAAATTTATTACTCTATGAATCTTCACATTTGACACTTTATGATCATGTTAATATTAAAAGGACTTCAATCGAGCAGCAAAACACCAAGCCTGACATGATTAATTTCTTCAGTACTGTTAAAACTACTATAGCTATATTCCTTGATTGATTCAAATGGTGGTAGAGCACATAGTTGCCTGTTTTGAACTCAAAGGAGCTACAGGAAGAGTAGGACCAAAAGCCAAAACAGCAACACAATTAACATTAAACCTGTATCTTCCGGAAACCCAAGTTCCAACTTTCCATCTAAGCCTTCCATTACCTCTTAAGCTCAGAACCAACTTTCCTGCTGTCTGATCACGCCCTACTTCATATCCGAAAGATGGTGCCACGGGCAGACCTGTTCCAACCAGTGATGCAGTCAATAAGATTGCATCTTCATGCCCTTGATAGAAAGGAGGCAGTGAAGTGTCGACAGTTATTTGTTGACCTCTGTAAACTGCATAAACCTGAAGTTGGTCATAGTAAATGCCAACTTTTTGGTTCGGATTTTTGGATGACAAGGTGAGTTGTATTGAAGAGTTTATGAGGTTTGGTCCTGATGAGAGATTGAGTTGGTAAATATCAACTTCTCTGAGTGAAAATTGAGGCTTTTCAGGGTGTAGTACTAACCAGATGATTAATATGAGTGCGAATATTGTGGTGAAAAGAGAAGAAAAGGAAAAAAATGCCTTCTTGTGAAGATTTTCGATGTGTAATCGTTTTTGGGCACAGTGTTCAGGATTTTTAGTGGAGATTGGAGACATTTGCTGTGTCTAAAACTGGGGCAGAGAAAGAGAGAAGTGAAGTAGAAGAGGAGGTTTACAATGCTAAGGAATGAGAAGTGATGGGGTTAATAAAGACTAAAGAGAGCTGCATTACTACGTCAATAGAAAAGAAAAGAAAAGAAAAGAAAGAACTGCATTATATGATGATAAAGAAAGCAAATAATCATCTTGCACTCTTTCTTGCTTTTGAATTTTGATTGACACAACCTGAATACAATTCGATTATGACCAGTTAAAAGTTTATTAATAATTTAAAAAATAAACATTTAAAATATTTTAATATGTAAATTGAATTATAAAAATAATGTATAAAAAAATTCTATTAAATAAATAAATTTAATTTGTTTTGTAACAATCATAAATAACACATAATTCATATTCGTTAACTTAGTTCTGTATGTTATATTCATGTTTATTCGAAATGTGAATCATAGTATTCATTATTATGCCAAAATATCGACAATTAGAAGTTTAACTCTTAAAGAACTCATGAAACTTCTCAAAATTTTAATCGACGTGAAAAAAATCAACAAAACATAAAATTAAATGGGTTGAGTTTTATTATGGTGTAAACGAGTTTGGATCATAAATGAGTTAATCCGTTTATAACCATTTAAAGTTCAAAACAAATTGACACGACACAAACTCACTCATTAACACGAATTGTCAGTTCTATGCATTATAACGCGAAAAAATTACCCTTCGTTTGTGGGTTCACCGGTAAAGGGGACCAACCAGCATATTGAGGGTGCAGGTTTGATTCCTGACTCCGTAACGACGCTAGAGGAGGCATATAGACCTAGACCTACTGGTTCGTCAGGCTCTTATAGAGACTTCATGCCCTTAGCTTGTGGGCTAGCTCAGTCTCTTGCCTAAAATTTGTTCATAAAAAACAACGCGAAAAAATTGCCTCTCTCAAACACACTCGTACATTAATTCAAACGTCAAGGATATACGCAAAAGAAGAAATGCGGAAACAAAGGGAACACACAGAAATTTACGTGGTTCGGTTAATGCGATCTATGTCCATGGGAAGATAACTAAGTTATTCTATTATTAGTCAACAAAAAGTAGAAGCTAAAAGCTTACAAGGGACAAGCACAAGTCATTATATATAAGTTACACCAAGACATCACTTAAAACCCTAAAAGTCATGTAATTAGCAATCACGTGATTGTTAAATACCTTGGCCTTAAATTCTCCTGTTTGCTCTTTATTTTCACTCAAATTCACTTAACACGATTGGCTTCCCTTTTCTTTTCTCTCACTTTGAGACTCTATTGTTTATCATGCAAAATTTCTTTACTATTTATTGTTATTGTTTTAAATTTTAGTATTGCGATTGTTTAATTTTTATTATAAATTTATATTATTGTTAATATTTGTTGTTTAATTCTTGTTGTTTTTGTTGTTGTGTCACTTAGTGTAGTATTTTGCTTTGGAAAAATTATATTAGCAGTTGTATTTTTTAAATATATCATTTCAATTAATTAAAATTAACTATTTATTCTTTATTTTAATATTTATTTATTTTTATTTTTACTATTAATATAAATATTAATTAATAAAAAAGTAAATTTGCAATATTAGTGACCTCGTGGTCGTTAATATATCGCCTATCATGTGGTTGTGAATTAGCAATCTCGTGGTACCTAAATACATTAACGTCCAATGTTTTGGCGTCTAATTTTAGGGAACAACTTTTGTTTGCTGAATTCATTTAATGACCATTTTCTATAATTTAACGACCATTTATTTGTTGTTAAATACGGAGAATTTTGTAGTAGCATCCATCTCACATATTTCAAAATGGCTAATGGTCCAAACACAACGTATTTTGTAATACATTAATTACTTGCTAAACTTGCGCTAATTTCTTATATGTCACGCCAAGTTACATGAATATTCTAATTGCTCCTTAAACTTGTTAACTTTGCAATGAAAGCCTAGATTATTATGAGCATTAATTAAAAAATTAATTAGTTAGCATCATTTTAAGCTGTAAGTACATGTCAGGTAAACTATATATGATCTATAATACTTGGAGTATTAGGCTAAATGTAATTGTAAAAAATCGCTCCTTTAATGTTAACCGGAGTTAATAAAACATTCTGTTTATCCCTTTTTGGAATTTCGGAAAAAACCGAATGCCCCTTAGAAAAGGTTGATTGCGCGAGCGTGCCAGGAAATTATAGTATTTCCAAACTGAGGAAAAAACTAAAACGAGTCGTTAGAAATAAAATATTGCGCACGTAATTCTAACTTCATATTCAAACAATTTTAGTTAAATAATAAAGGGGGCAACTTTATCACTTCAACGGTCCTAACTCAATGATGACAAAACAAATCGACAATAATAAAATTAACAAATATAAAGTAAACAGTCATGGACATTGAAATAAACTGCTGGAAATTGTAATAACAGTGGCAAAAAGTAAGAACAAAAGTAATCTGAAACAATGACAGAAAAATAAAAAGAGTGTCGAAAACTAAAGAAGATGGCAATTCCGGTCAGAGGCCGAAAGCTTTTTTCTAGGGACGAGTTACAGAAAACGTAGAAGGAGGTCTGAAAACGTGAACTGCAAGCCAAGAGCTGAAACAGAGCCAATGACAGCAGAAAATAAAGTCAATGACAGAGAACACGGCCAGTGGCGGAAGACTTTTTCCAGGGACCAAAGGTTGGTAATTTAAATTGGAGGTTCGAGAAGTAGACTATAAAATGTGATCTGAATCAGAAGGAAAAAAGGGTCAGGGGCGATGGTGGTTTGTTGAAGGTAAAAAGGAAGTCTATTAAGGGAAAGTCAGGAGCAGCAGCTGTTTTACAATGTCGAAAGGTTTGTCTCGGTTGTGTTTTTGGTTGAGGTGTGTGTATGTGTCGAGTGTTCCTGAGCCGTCTGTAGTTGTAGTATCTTTCCCTTGGCAGAAAATCCACTTTCCTTTGATAGAAAATCCACTTCGTTTGGCAGAAAATCAGATATTTTTTCTTGATTTATTTTCTTGTCTTTGGTAAATATCCCATTGATTGATATTTCCTTCTTTATATGATAAATCAAATATACTCCATATATCTGATTTATTTTCTTTTCCAGTGCATTAACTCCATAATATTTTCTACCATACTTGTCGTAATAGGTCAAAAATCTGTACTAAGAATTGACGTTATCTGATAAATTCGTCCCACAGGCCAGAATTATTTTGGTGTAAACAATTGCCCCCCCACGTGTTTGTAGTTTAGTGAAAACTATAAACACGAATTGTGAGTTTCAGCCTTTTTTTTTCAAAATAATAAAATTAGGCAGCAAAGCTGCCTTACTAATCTTCTTAACAAATGTCGAGTTCCACTTGTTTGTTTGTGGAAAATTAATCAATTTTTCCATTGACCCATTCATTGACACCTCTAACGAACATAGAGATGAAGTTATTTTCACGTCTTCGGACTTCGTTGCCACTTGTCCCCCGCTTCCTTAGCACCTAAGTTTAGATTCTTTATTTTTGTTCTTCCAAAAATAACGGGGAGTGTCAGGTGTCAGTGAAACTGCATTATCACAAACAATTGTGAAGTCTACAACTTTAAAATACTTTATAATATCCCCACTTTTTGCTTTGGAAACCTTATTATCTGATAATTTTTTAGGCCAAATATTTGACTTTACTTCCTAAAATTTTTTCTTCGGCTGACCTTTGGGCCATGCGTATCCTTTGCTCTCTTTACAGTCTTGCAATTTTTCTTGGACTTAACCGCTACCCATTTTTCCAATACTTTCGAACTAGGATGTTGGATGAACTTAAACCGAACCATAATATGGACAGCCTTTTTTAGAGTTTTGAACGTTTGAGTCTTTTTGTGCGGTGGAGCATCTTTTCTTACCCAAACGCTTGCTCTTCTAAGTCTTGGTTACCATATTATTCCTTGTAAAAACTCTTCGTTATTTTTATTATGCGGCCAGCCCCTTGGTCTATGGGCAGCGACATTGAGCAATCTTGTTTTTTCATGGCTAAAATTTGATGGGGGTTGATCTTTCTTGCCCCTAAAGTTGGGTCATCTTCATGATTTTTAGCGCCGTTCAAGACATCTTCTTTCTCACAAAGTGACTCAGATGGAGCTTGCTCTTCAACGATTTCATTCTCTTGTTGAGGGTCTTGCCCCCAAGATTCTTTGGACAATAGTTTGTCCTCTTTCGCCGGTGGCAACTCAAGAATTTCTTCTTCAATTTTATCCTCCACCATTGGAACGTTTGTGATTGAAGGAATTTGCGCATTGATTTCTCACATTTTGGAGGCTTGATCTTTCCTTTCCATCTTGAGGATGATCTGCTCACCTTTTTCTATTGCTTTCATCATTTTCGCTTTCTCCATTTCCCATCGTTCTGAGTTGTTATGCTATTTTGAGTATTTCCGACAGCATCTCCATGTTCGTCAACACTGTTAGGGTCCCACCGGGCATGTCAAATTGTTTATCTCTTTTTGGATTTTTGAAAAAAACCGAACACCCCTTAGAAAAGGGTGATTGCGCGAGCGTACCAGGAAATTATAATATTTCCAAACAGAGGAAAAAATTAAAGAGGATGACAACTTTATCACTTCAAACAATTGTAGTGAAATAATAAAGAGGGCAACTTTATCACTTCAAATGTCCTTGACTCAATAATGACAAAGCAAATCGCCAATAATAAAATTAATAAACATGAAGTAAATAGTCATGGACATTGAAATAAACTGCTGAAAATTGTAATAACAGTGGCAAAAAGTAAGAATAAAAATGCTGGAAATCAGAAAAATGACAGAAAAATAAAAAGAGAGTCGAAAATTAAAGAAGATGGCAATTCTGGCCAGGGGCCGAAAGCTTTTTTCCAGGGGGAGTTGCAGAAAACGTAGAAGGAGGTCAAAAAACATGAACTGCAAGCCGAGAGCTGAAACAAAGCCAATGAAAAGAGAAAATAAGGCCAGTGAAGGAAAACACGGCCAATGTCAGAAGACTTTTTCCATGGACCAAAGGTTGGTAATATAGATCGGAGGTTGAAGAAGTAGATTGTAAAATATGATCTGCATCGAAAGGAGAAAAGGTTAGAGGCGATGGTTGTTGATTGAAGGTATAAAGAAAGCCTGTCAAGGGAAAAAATCAATTTTTCATCCACTTTCGTTTGGCAGAAAATCAGATATTCTTTCTTGATTTATTTTTTTTTTCCTTTGGCAAATATCTCATTGATTGATATTTCCTTCTTTATATGATAAATCAAATATACTCTATTTATTTTTTTCTGACGCATTAACTCTATAATATTTTCTGTCATACTTGTCTTAACGGGTCAAAAGTCTATATTAAAAATTGACGTTATCCGATTAATTCGGTCCGCGGACCAAAATTATTTTAGTGTAATGACATTCTTTAATCATTTTGGGAAGTTTCAAATCAATAATGAGAAGGAAGAGAAAAGACCAAGTTGGGTGGGACA
Source organism: Breynia disticha f. nivosa (assembly GCA_948193385.1). NCBI lineage: Eukaryota > Viridiplantae > Streptophyta > Magnoliopsida > Malpighiales > Phyllanthaceae > Breynia > Breynia disticha. The sequence goes on along the minus strand of CANYCX011689516.1, from coordinate 2,134 downwards.
ATTCACAACTTTTTTGTAAAAGCTAGCTGAGTTAGTGGATATTTATACATTTGATTTGATTGACGTGCAACAGTTCTACTCTGTAATATGAATCTACATTTCTGGTTTTGGAAATAAAAAAATTGATGGTTTAATTTGCCATAAAAAAGAACTTTTAACTATTCTACGTTCAGAATTAACAGAAAGTTGAAGTTATGTTTGCTTAATGGATGCAATTTGAATTAGCGGGACATAATTATTTTAGTTATTTTTTGTTCAATATTATTATTTATGATATAAATATTAAAAAAATAATTTGTGTTAATCGTATTAGACATGGTTACGGTTCATTAACTATCGGTTATGGTCTATAAACCGTTGGTTACGGTTGAAGAAAAGTTTAAACTTTAACCTTAATCTTCTAACTATGGTTCATGACGGTTAAGACTCGGTTCTGGTTCAAGAAGGTTTAGATGGTTTGGTCAGATAATTACAGTTTTAGAGTTTGAGCGATTCAATTTTTTCATTGAAAAATATTTTAAATATTAACTTAAGCAAATAAAAACAATAATTATTCAAGAAATAATTAAGCACAAGTGGACAGGTTTTCAAATTTAATAAAATAATATAATTTTATTAATTAAAAGAAAGAAAATTCACAAATAATTGATTAAAATATTCTTAAAAAAATGCATAAATTAAATTAATTAATCTATTATTATTAAAAAAATACATTAAATGTTTAATGTTAAACATAAATTGGTAATTTACTGTATGAGAATTGAAAATAATTGTCAACACTAACAAAAGTAGTTGTTAGCTATTAGAACAATTGAACCGACGGTTAAACTTCCGGTTGAACTGGCAGTTCAACGGTTTAAAAAATTCCAAACCTTAACCATAACAAAAATTGAAAGAAATTCGTAAATACATATAACAAAAATATATAAAACACAATTAATTAATACATAATTAATTAAGTGGTAAATAAAACGAACAGAATGCCAAACCTGGAATTCTGTTTAATGCAGCGGAAGAAGAACGATACCTCGTTGAGGGTAGGCTCGTATCCACGGGCACAGGCGCGTCGGAATACGGGCAATGTTTTGCACCCGATCCTACACCAGGAAACTGATCACTCGAGAAAAATAACCACTTATTGGTTATTTACGAAGAAGAAGAAGAAGAGAAATGTCTCTTCTCTCCTCTTCCTTTTTGGTGGAAGAGTGGAAGAAATGAAATGTGGAGGGGAAATGCTTATTTATTGAAGTGGAGATACCTATTGGTGAATAGTTACCCTTCCACACATATTTACACTTTAGTCTCTAAACTCAAAGTGTTTCTAATTTAATCTTTCAATCAAATAAATCATAATTAAGTCCCTTAACTTAATTATATTTATTCGATAACTCAAACGTCATGGGCGGAATAAATTAGTCTTTCATCTTCCACTCGCACATGACGATTGCGAGTACAAATTCTCTCATTTAGGGATCGTTCTCCATCTTATGTAGTGCGAGCATGCGACCTTCAACGAAATGAGCTTCTGGCGGTTAAGAGCTCAAGTATAATAGAAGATTACTTGCTATTTTCTATTTTCGGCTAAACGTGATTATTTCCTAGATTACTTTCCTAATATCACCAATTTCGACTCGCTTTTATCTCACAAAATTTTTTCATAAACATTAATTACACATCTTGTAAGAATCAGTGATTAACCACGTTAATCAAATTTCCCACAAGAACACAGTAATTCGGGTCCTGTGTTATATAAACTCTAGTGATATCTTCGGAAATAATCTTCCTCCTTTACTAGTGATCCACCATATGTCATAGCATCTAACCAAAGAGTTAACATTTGCCCACTCGTAGCTAGTGCAGCCTATTTGTACAACTAATCAAATTAAACACTATGATACATGCTTCACAATAATATCATAGTAAGAAGAGAACGTAGAAATCCGCTTGACTGCTACTGGGTCTCACATAGGAAAATTTGAGATCAATTTTAATTTAATCATTTTCCATCCCTTGGTCGGCTTATACACACTATACTCAATAGTTTTGTGATGTATTCTTAACTTATGAATGCATGTTTATAAAATTACATCACACGAAAGCTTCGGTCTTCAGTGCACAGAGCACCTTTCCTCAG
>CANYCX011689190.1:0-10879 GCA_948193385.1 Breynia disticha f. nivosa | reverse complement strand
GACTCACAAATGATCAATACAATACACCAAAAATATTCTCCCAAACACTCTTCTCCAACTCTTCCTTTTGTGATGGTATCAGAGCGTCACCATTTCTGATTACTCATCTATTTTCTCCATTCATCCCATGGCAGCTGCAATTGTACCACAGAATCTCGAGGTCGATTCGCCATTGAGTTCTTACTACATACATCCTAGTGAGAGTCCCTCACTAGTGTTAGTTTTCGCGATCTTAACCGGAAATAACTATCATTCTTGGTCAAGATCAATGAGAATGGCGTTGCTGTCGAAGAACAAACTCTCTTTTGTTGATGGATCTGTACGTCCACCTGTTCCGACAGATTCTAATTTCTCAATCTGGCAAAGATGCAACACGTTAGTTCATTCTTGGATGCTACATGCTGTTTCACCGTCAATCGCACAAAGTGTGATTTGGATCGATGAAGCGTCTGAGGTTTGGAAGGATCTTAAGGATCTTTTCTCACAGAGCGATCAATTTTGATTGTCTGATTTACAGGAAGAAATATACAATTTCAGGCAAGGAACATTAAGTGTGAATGAGTATTTTACTCAGATCAAGATCTTATGGGATGAATTTCATAATCTACGTCCCATTCCCCAGTGTTCTTGTTCTACTCGATGTTCTTGTGGAGCTGTTGATGCCGTGAGAGGTTATATGAATAGTGATTGTGTGATAAGATTTTTGCGTGGCTTAAATGAATCATTCAGCACTGTTAGATCGCAGATTATGCTGATAGAACCACTTCCTCCTTTAAATAAGGTTTTCTCCATGATTGTTCAATTTGAACGACAATCTGTACATCATGATGTGCTTGCTACTTCACAACTTCATAATGTTACTGCTAGAATGCCTCAGATGAATCAGCAGTTTCGCAAGCAAAATCAACAACGCCAAAGACCGGTTTGCACTTATTGCAGAATGTTGGGACATACTATTGACAAGTGCTATAAAAAGCACGGCTATCCTCCTGGACACAAGCAAAATCGAGGAAGTACTGGAGTCCATAATGCACCTGGTTCATATGTCAATAATGTACAGACGGTTCTCAACAATACCTTGTGTTCAGATCCAGCTGCATTAAACCATACATCTCTACCAGAATCTCACAGCAATCACGTGAACTTGTCTCAGGAAAATGTATCTGGTGACAAGGAGAAGGTAGTGGTGCCAACACATCAGATTAATTCTCTTAGTCTTCAATCAAAGTCAGGTATATCTCTTGAATCTGATATATCTGCATCTTCTAAACACGTTTGGATCATGGATACTGGTGCCACAGATCATGTTGCTAATTCACTTAATATGTTTCATTCTTATACTCCTGTGCATCATTATTATGTCTCGTTGCCAAATGGCTCCTCCATTCCAGTGTCACATATTGGTACTGTCAAGATTTCTGACAGGTTGTGTCTCCAAAATTTTTTGCATTCTCCCATGATCAAAGTCAATATCATATCTGTCAGCAAACTTCTTGCTTCTGGTCATCTAGAGCTAGTTGTGTCTGATGATTATTGCGTGATTCAGGACCTTCAGACTATGCAGACGATTGGTTCTGCTACCATTAAGGACGGTTTATATATGCTTGATGGCATGCAGCAACATTTTGAGAGCTCCTTACATACTATCAAACCTGTTTCTGTTTGCAATTTCCTTGGGCAATCATCACTCACCAGCTCCGATTTATGGCATAATAGGCTTGGGCACATATCCAACGGCCGTCTTCAAGCTTTGCATAATATAGATAATCAAATTCCTTCTACAGAAATAAAACATTGTGACATTTGTCAATTTGCTAAACAGAAAAAATTGTTTTTTCCAGTTAGTATTTCCACCACTCCAGCACCTTTCCACCTTGTTCATATGGACATATGGGGTCCCGCTCCTGCATTAGGAAGGTCTGGACATCGATATTTTCTGTCGGTTGTTGATGATTACAGTAGGTATGTGTGGGTGTTTCCTATGAAATGTAAGGGTGATACTCGACCTCTGATAGTACAATTTTATGCCTACGTTGAGACTCAATTCTCTATGAAGATTAAATGCTTCCGCTCAGATAATGGCTTGGAGTTTGCCATGACTGATTTTTACGCTGCAAAAGGAATACACCATCAGACCTCTTGTGTTGAAACCCCTGAGCAAAATAGTATCGTTGAACGAAAACATCAACACCTGCTTAATGTTGCAAGATCACTTTTATTCCAATCACATCTGCCACCCTCTTTTTGGACGGATTGCTTACTTCATGCAGCATACCTCATTAACATCATACCTTCACCTGTTATAGCCAATCAGACACCTTTCACCAAACTTCACAACAAACCACCCTCTTACACGATGCTTCGAAGTTTTGGATGTCTATGTTATGCTTCTACGCTTACTCAACATCGGACCAAGTTTGATCCACGCTCGAGGCAGTGTGCGTTCATTGGTTATGTTTCTGGCACCAAAGGGTACAAGTTATATGATCTCAATAATCATCAGGTTTTTCTTTCCCGTCACGTCAGATTCTTTGAATCTATTTTCCCATTCCAACACTCTCAGTTTTCTCCCTCACAACTCGTTCTGCCCGGTAGCGTTCTTGATTCCATAGTGGATCCTTTCGATTCATCCTCTTTGATTCATTCCACATCTATAGGATCCACTTCTTCATCGTCAACATCTACTGATGCACAGGCTCCTATTCAGCGCAAGTCCACCAGAATTACTCATCCTCCAAGTTACCTTAAGGATTATCATACTAGTTTACTGCATAACTGTCATACAAAATTGCATTTTCCTCATCTCCTCATGCATTGCATAAAGTTCTCACGTATGATTCTTTGTCACCTCAATATCGATCTTTTGTGTGCAACATTACTACTAACTCTGAGCCCCAGTCATATTCTGAGGCAATTAAACAGGTTTGCTGGAAGGATTCTATGGAAGAGGAATTGCAAGCTTTACACAAGAACCATACATGGGACATTGTCGACAATCCACCTGTTATTATACCTATAGGGTGCAAGTGGGTGTTCCGCATCAAATATAATCCGGATGGCTCTGTTTCAAGATACAAATCACGCTTAGTCGCGAAAGGGTACAATCAGCAGCTTGGTGTTGATAACTTCAAAACATTCTCTCTTGTAGTCAAGATGACCACAGTCCGGCTCTTGTTGGCTTTAGCATCCCACTCTAATTGGCTTTTACAGCAACTCGATGTGAATAATGCTTACCTTCATTGTGAGCTTTCTGAGGATGTGTACATGTGTCTCCCAACTGGAATTGCTTCTTCCAAACCGAACCAAGTCTGCAAACTCAAAAAATCCCTATACGGTCTCAAGCAAGCGGGGCGTCAGTGGAACGCTAAACTAACAACCTTTTTAATGCAGGAAGGTTTTCACCAATCCATGGCAGATCATGCTTTATTCACACGGGGCACGGGTTCAGAGTTTATTGCTTTGCTAGTGTATGTTGATGATATTATTATGGCTTCTCCTTCCCAGTCTCAGATTGATGGCATTAAGATGAGTCTACATAATCAGTTCACCATCAAGGATTTGGGTATGCTCCGTTATTTTCTGGGTATTGAAGTGGCTCGCACCACTGCTGGTATTCATATTAATCAGCGCAAGTATGCTCTTGATATTTTGGATTCTGCGGGTTTTCTGGCTTTTAAACCAGTGCTCACACCTATGACGACACTTCCCAAGTTGAGTAGCTCTTCTGGCTCTTTGCTTGCTGATCCTCAACCTTACCGAAAACTTGTTGGACAGCTACTGTATCTCACTTCCACACGGCCCGATCTTTCTTATGCTGTTCAACAACTTTCTCAGTTCATGTCTGCTCCAACAAATGCTCATTTCACTGCTGTCCAGCGCGTTCTTCGGTATGTCAAACATGCTCCTGGTCAGGGCCTCTTTTTCCCTGCGGCTCCCACACCTTCCTTGAAAGCTTTCTCCGATGCAGACTGGGCTACATGCGCTGACACACGACGCTCCATCACTGGTTATTGTGTCTTCCTTGGTGACTCACTTATCTCTTGGAAGTCTAAGAAGCAACCCATTGTTTCACGCTCCTCTTGCGAAGCTGAATATCGTGCTCTCGCGTCTACAGCCAGTGAACTCCAGTGGATCAAGTTTTTGTTGCGAGATCTTCATGTCCATCTCGATTCTCCACCAGTTCTTTACTGTGATAATATTTCTGCCATGCATATTGCTTCCAATCCAGTGTTTCATGAACGGACAAAACATCTTGACATTGATTGTCATTTTGTACGCCAGCACATTACTTCCGGTTGTCTCAAGCTTCTACCCATCCGGTCAGCTGCGCAACTTGCTGACTGTCTTACCAAGGCACTACCGGCACCTTTGTTTCAGTCTAACATCTCCAAGCTTGGCCTTCATAACTTCATGCACCAGCTTGTGGGAGGGTATCAACTATTACATCCTCATCCCTGGTATTTCCAGACGATTCTCACGTGCAACACGCTGACACATTTATTGGCGGGAAAGTTAGTTAGCTCCATTAGCCAGCTGTACACTGTACATGACATGCTTTTCTTGCTTTCTTGATTCGTGTTGCTCAAGCTAGACTACTCTATATATATGTATAGTTATGCAAGTTGTATAACTTAACTGACTCACAAATGATCAATACAATATACCAAAAATATTCTCCCAAACACTTTTCTCCAACTCTTCTTTTTGTGAGATATTAAATTAACGGTATGGATCCTATGTAGAGTTGCAAAATTAGGCCCGGAACTGGAACTGGTCAAACCGGCCATTTTTGGTTCCGGTTCCAAGGTTCATGGAACCTTGAACCGCCGGTTCCAAATCAGCGGTTCGGTTACTTTTCGAAAGAAAATCGGATTCGAACCGCCGTTCGGAACCGGAACCGGCCGAACCGGACAGGAACTGACCGAACCGGAACCAACAGTTCAAAAACTTGCCCAAAACCGTGACCGGACCAGCCCGAATCTTATCCTAAACGGGCCGGTTATGAACCGCCGGTTCGAGCCCGGAACCGGTGGTTTCGGCCCGTTTTCCACCTCTAATCCTATGGGTTATGCATTTGAATTACACTTTTTAAAATAAAAAATGAAATATAAGATTTTTGTTTATATTACATTATATATATTGTATTATTTTTATATTTGGGTTAATCGCATATATACCTTCTTTTTAGTTTTTATTTACAAACTAGTCACAATTGAAAGTTTTTTTGTACTCTTACTTATTAAATTGCAAATATATCTCAGTTTTAACTAGATAAAGTTTATATATAGTTTACATCAAGTTGATATTTAGCCTAAATGATAAAAAATATACATATAAGTTAATCTTTAAAAAAATTATAAAAATATAACAATTTAATATATATTAATTAAAAAGTTTATATTAAGATTAAATCTATGAAAAATAGATATAAATTTATACAAAATATATTTTAATTAATATATAAAATTTATGTAAAGTTTATATGAAGTTTATATTAAATTTATATCTACAAAATTCAATTCCGTACAAAGCGAAATTAAAAAAATTGAAAGTACTATTCTGCAAAAAAACTTTAAAACATGTATATTTCCGCAAAATAAAAAAAATGTAATGTGCTATTTAATTAATCCTTTATAGTTTCATCTAACGGGCTTGACAAATTCAACTTGGAAAATAGGATATGTGTACTAAATATAAGCTACGTCTCATTCTCTTCATTTTAATTTTGAATTATTTCGTATCTCACCCGTTCTCGTCAAACGTTTAAAAATCTGCCAACATAGCTTAGGTCTTACAAAGTCCCTAGTGTATGAGCTTTTTTTTATCATCCCTACTTGCTACTTTTGAAAACATAAAATCGAACTAAATCAATATTGAAACCAAATCAATCCCCTCCGTAGCCATCAAACTCTTACTTTTATGCATGTAAACACCACAAGTTGGCTACATCAAAGACGACCTCTCAGCCATTTCTCCTTTCTTCCTCGACCGGGCAGAGACACAAGTAGCCAACATTTTCACATGGATATGTCAAAATGCCAGAACTATATATATAAAAAAGGGCACATGTTGACTATTTGCATGTATTGTCATGCTTAATTACGTACCAAATTGGCAGTGCCATCCTTTTCAATAAACGAAACTTTGTTTGGTTCCCATGCAGAACGTACGATTAACGACACATATATCTGCCCCAGAAACATTAAAAATTTTGACAACTCGAACAAAAATAAATGACAAATTTTTATGTACCAAGTGTTTATATCTACCCAGCGACGTATCCCATGATGGTCATGGATATATAAGTATGTCTGTCATGAATATATATGGTCCTAACTCTTAATGTTAATATTAATATCACGGGTTTCATTTTTTTCATGTATATTAATTTTTGATGTAGACTTGTGGCAAAAGTATAAATGTAGGTCAAATCACGTGAAATCCACTGCATTTCAAGATTTATTTATGGGTCCACTTCTGATTTATGTATAGGTTTATGAAGAAGATGAAGAAGATCCAATATACAAAGGAGTTCAAAAGTAGACGTACACATAGATTTAAGTAAATATTAAACAATTAGCATACTTAGTAGAGAAACAGCATTTGAGTTTTGGAAGTTTTCTTTTTCTGTAAGAGTAGCAGTAAATAAGAACAATTATATATGGATAGAAATAGTCGTGCATTTTTATTATATAAGGCTTAATAATTACTGCTACAAGTGTTCGATGAGGGTTATCTGATAAAATGGAGCAAGCCCATGTCAACCCTTAACCAAACCACAGAAATACTGTATACAGGGAGAAGGCGAAGAAGAAGAAGAAATAAAAAGGAAAATATAGCAAAAAAGCCTAATAAAATTACTCAAGCAAACTCCTGATAATAGCAGCTTGTGCGCTGTTGGAATCTGTGGAAGCTAAAAGTTCAGACAACCTGTCACTCAGATCATCCACTTCCCTGTGTAAGTTTCTTATGTAGTTGCAAGTCTCTTGCAGCACCTTTGCAGCTGATACCTGCTCATAAGTTCAAAAAAACATAATAAAAACCAGTAATCCATAAGAAACAATATTAATGATCTACATTAGCTTAGCTTAATCACAGATAAGTTAATGGAGAAAAAATCTCCCTCATTATTTATGACATGCATATAGCAGCTAGGGAACAACCGAGTCCCACACCTCAAGTTGTTGTGTAGTGGCGAAGTTGCATGATGCACCACCACAGAATGAAAATAAATGAGGCTGTGGCGGAGTTTGTAATATTTTCTATGCATGATTTTATCTACTAGCTGGAAACAATGGAAGCCACACAAATTTGAACCAACTGAGAGACAGTGAGATAGATAAATATATATATTATTTATTTTGTTATTGAGAGATAGAGAGAAATTCTTTTTATTATCGAGAGATGGATAAATATATATTATATATGTATTTTGATAAACCTCCAATATAAGTTGATATATTAAGCTTAATATTAAAACAAATTAAGTTCAGTTTTGGCTATAAATTACAAAAAATATAAAAATTAACCAAAACGATGACTGTGTATACATATATACCTTGTCAGAGCGTCGATTACGAATCTCAGGAATAAGTTGTTGCAATTTGATGACGAGATCGTTGATCTGATCATCAGAAATGCTAGAAACACCTGACTGCCTGGAACGTGATCTTCTGCTCGACATTGTTACTATAAGAAGACTAGCTAGTAAGTACCAAGTAACGTTGTCAGGAAATAGCGTACGAATGTAATAGCTGGTTCTGGCTGTGGAGAGAAATTTAGAGTGGCAAGTCCTTGTCAGTGCGAGCAGAATATATATATACACACACCTTATCAGCAACAATAATAACGAACAAGGCCAAATGGGGTTTGAAGTAAAATAAGAAGAGTGAAAGTGTGTGGAGACAAGTTATGGAGATAGGGATGAGAAGGTGAGGCAAGTTGTGAAGTACATATACAAGGATTGAAGAGGTGAAACCCCAAAAGGGTATATAAGGTAGGAGCTAGTTAGGCTATGGAATGGTGTTGGGAGTGAAGAAGACAAGTGAATGGGAGAGAGGATTTATAATTGAATATAGGGTTTATGTGAGAGAGAGAGAGAGAGGAAAGGCCATAATGTACTTCTCTTTGTGTCGCGGAATTGGGGAATGAGTTCAAGTGGGTTATACCGAATCTGCTCTTTTATCAGCCGACGACACGGCCCTCTCTGTATCAGTCGTCGCACGCAAGCCCACGTTATCTTATTGCTCCTTGTCATTTGAATTATGTGCATGTGAATTTAGAGACACGTATTATTCATGTCATAATATTTTAATTAAATATTATTATTTATTACATAAATATTACTAAATATAAATTCGTATTGTTGTGTCATAAATATATACTTATAAATCAAATTGTATTATCACGTCAAAAATTAATAGTTCAATGGATGTGAATTTAATCATATGTTTATGCATCAATATGTACCATATATGTATGTTTACTTAATTTTATTTCCATAAATCATGTATATTATTCATTTTGCATCTATCTAGCAGCTACTATACGAGATTCCACATGGCGTTTTGATCATGTCTATTCGTTAAATTCGACCACTCAAGTATTATTTGATCTAAAATCATTATTTGTTTTAAAAAAATTATAAATTATTATTGACCTCGACTCTTATACGATATAAAAATATAACAATACAGTCAATTTTAATCCAGGTATAAATCATAAATGATAGACCCTACATGTCAAAAAATAGATGATTGTGTTTTAAACAACTTAATTTTAAAACAAAGTCAAATAAAAGCATCACTACGTAATCCTTGCATATGTTATCGTCAAACGTTAATTAATCATACACTTCTAAGTATAATTGTTTACAATACTTAGAATATTATTGTTTTAAATGAAAAGAATCGCAAATCTTTTTTTTTTCTAATTTAATCACCAATCTGATTTTAATAACATTGATATTAGATTTTGTTGTTAACTTAAATTTAAATTTGTCAAATATACAGAATGTCCACTATGTAATAAAAGATTACAATATTTGCATGGCAGTATAACATCAAGTGGCTACTAAATTTCTTCAACCATTTGTTTGGAAGCATGCAAATCTTTGTTTCTTATGGGGAGAGAGTGGAATATAAAAATCGAAAGTAGAGCTAAATTTGCAGAAGAGGTGTGGTGCATGACTTTGTTGACCACCTACACTAAAATACATACTCTTCCAACTTTTCAAGTCACGACAACATAATTGGCACGTTTAGTCTAGTAATCGCAAGATTTACCGCAAATCGATTACGATTTCTTCGCCTTGGCGTTAATCTTTGACCATTAATTACCACAAAAACTTGAAACATGTCTCAAACAGTATGCTAAATGAAAGATTAGTGGGGGTCAAAAAAGTTCGACGAGAGAAATAGTACTAAGCACGCACAATAAAGGATAATACGACAGAAAATTACACGGCAAAAGGTGACCGTAACTCGTCTCTTTTACTTCCGTAACTGTTTTGAACTATTTGAGGTCATAATCTTCTCTCGGATTAGTCCGCAATTCTAAATTAATTTATGGTACCAGACAAAACTCTGATTTATTACAATTTTTTTTAGTTTCCAAAGTGTGGTTGATGTAGGTTAGGGCAGTGAATCTCTTGATGTTAGCATACATGCATGACGATTTCACATGACAAATATACATACTTAAATTTCGTAAATCTCTTCGGCGAGATTCCTGGATGAAACTTCGCTTTGTCGATAGACATACAGCTCAAAAACTACTCATTTTAATTCTTTTTCAAAAGCTAAAAATTATGCTAAACTGCATCATGATCTGGCCATTAATCTTCCAAACGTTTCTGCATGTTGGAAAAGTTTTTCATTTTTAATTATAACACGTTGGAAAAGAAATCTCAGCACCAACGTTTTTGGATCGAATGTGTTGAATTTCGTTTAACTGTTGCAGAAAAGTCACAAATAATGCTGCATTTTTGCATGCACGTTCACGTTAATCACTGCGTTAATCTCTACGCGCATGCTGATGCTACGAGAGTCAAGAAGTCTTCAACTTGAAAATCTTTCTGCAAAATCTCAGTTTTTTTCGGAAGGAATTATTACATATGGTGGAATTTTTATATCCTATAAAGTTTTATAATTTATTTGTCAATACTTATAACTAAAAATTAGTTAAATGTCCAGTAGGATCGTTCCTACAGTTGGTTTGATTTGGGTTGATCTGTATCAACGTCATTTTTTATAGCATTTTGCAGAATTTTTTATTAGACTGTCAGAAAAGATAAGGCAAGTGAAACATGCAAGATTGGAATCCAAAGTTTTCGATAATTGACTATATAAGTTCAAACATTGTTCAAAACTTTTGTTTGTTTCTCATTCGAACATCTCCATGACTCCATCTCCCTCTGCAGATTGTGTTTCAACAAAAGTGGAAGAATTGTTGGTATATGTTGGTTTACTTTTGTATTGTTGTATTGAACCGATGTATTCAGTTGTTTCCAATAATATACACGTGGCCAATGATGATAGGGTGTGTCTGATGTGCAACCGTATATATACGTATTGTGTATATAGGATGACACTTATGCAGAGACCACTACAACTGAGGCTTATCACTTTACGTGTTATATTCTCTCTCTTCTGAGAGCTACTCTCCCGATTATCTTTTTAGGGTTCCATCCCTCTCTTCTCTAATCTCATGGATCTGGATGCCTAGATGGTATCAGAGTCATCCAATCCGATCAAAATACTCCCTGACTAAAACCTTTTCGATCGATACTCTTTGTTCGTCGATTGACGCCCGAAATTACAAATCCCTCTTTCGTGACTTGCAACCCTAAAACGCAACCAGATCTACTTATGACTACAAT
>CANYCX011688720.1:0-12146 GCA_948193385.1 Breynia disticha f. nivosa | reverse complement strand
ACTCAATATCAACACAATTTAGCTTAATGTCAACCATTTGTCAACCTTAGGTAAACCTTAGGTTATACCTCTTTCTTTCATCAAATTTCCACATAAAATCATTCTAATCAATTACCAAACTCATTTCAAATCTCTTAACATCAAAAATCCATAATTCCAGCAAAAGATTCATCAAGAATCAATCATAAAACTCATTATAAACTATATATCAACCTTAAATCAACTAACTTCCATCTTTCCTTATCAATTGTCCTTCTAAAAACTAAACCAAATAAGCAATAAACCAAATCAAACTTACTTCCAGCTCAATTTCCTCTTCTTCTTTTATGTTTCTGCAGCTTTGCTCTGCAACAATTTCTCTTTTGAAAATGGAAATAAGCCTCGGTTTCTCGATGCATCGAAATATATATTTTTTTTTCAAACCAACAGGAAAGTACGCGGGGTCGTTCATAAAATACGCGGTGTCGCTCCTAGTCCGCGTTTTTTTGTACGAAGTACGCGTGGTCGTTCGTTAAGTACGCGGGGTCATGCCAAGACCGCGTTCTTTTGTGTCCATCGCGCGTTCTTTTATTTTTCAGAATTTTTTTTATTGTTCTTTTATTTCTTTCGAGTCAACTTTACGTCAACCTTTCGTATATCTTTATATATTGATATTTTCATATTTATTTTAATATGAAAATTTTTCTGGGATGTTACATGAACAAAACTTACCGCTAAAACCAACAGAAACAAACAACTTCTAGCTTGCAATGATATTAGAATTTGGAGGTTTTAATGAAATGATTGAGACATTTGGGCACTGTCTATAGAAAATGGAAGGGTATATTTTTTTGGGCCACAATGAGAGAATAAGTATGGAGATCATTATCTTATTGTATTCTACATTCTATATTTTGAATGTACCTCCATTTATGTACATACAAATAATATATAAATTATTTTTTTTTAAAGATAGAAACATTCTTATGTTATATATTTGTTTCAGATTTGCAATTGTCTGATGATCAAATCAAGAATTACTGAAATAGAGAAGATATTGCTGAGAAGGGGAATAAGCCTAAGGTCTTACCCTCCGATGTCACTGCCTGATTCATCATTGTTAAGTGATTGTACGAACAATTTAATACAAGAAGAGCTTTCATAAGACAAAGCAATATTGCACCAAGAGTACCAAAAGTTACTTTCAATATTGAATAATGAGCAGAATATTGTGTTTAATAGCATTATGAAAGCAGTATCAAAAGATGAAGGAAGTGTTTTCTTTTTTTTTTACAGATATGGAGGCACTTGAAAAACATTTATATGGAGAACTTTATCTACCGCTATACGCTCAAGAGGTGAGCTTATTCTTAATGTAGCGTCAAGTGGTATAGCGGGGCTTCTTATTCCTTGTGGTAGGACTACACACTCTAGATTTTGCATACCAATATCTGTCAACGAAGACTCCACATGCAATATAAGTCAACAAAGTAATTTAGCATAACTCATTGCCAAAGCTCGATCAATCATATGGGATGAGATGAAACACCTATGGTACACAGACATTGCTTTGAGGCACTGGATAGGACGATGAGAGATGTATTAAGATCTAGTAAACCTGATAGTATGGAAAAGCCTTTTGGCAGAAAAGTAGTTGTTTTTTATGGAGATTTCAGACAAATATTGCATGTGATTCCAAAAGGTAGTTTGCAACAAGTTGTGTCAGCTTTGCTCAATTCTTCATACATGTGGAATTTATGTAAAGTTCTTAAATTATCTACAAACATGAGATTGCAAACTGGTGCTTCAAATGTGGACGTCGATGAGTTAAGATCATTTTTGGAATGGATTTTGAAAATCGGAGATGACACAGTTGGTGAGACTAATGATGGAGTGGTAGATTTTCAAATATCAGATGATATACTAATAAATGATTACATCGATCCATTGGGCACAATTATAGAAAGCACGCATCCCAACCTTAGCCAGAATGCTCATAATGCCACTTATTTGGAGCAACGAGCCATACTTGCACCCATATTAGAAGTTGTTGACAAGGTAAATGATTATGTGATGTCAACATTGCTAGGGGAGGAGTGACTTATTTGAGTGCAGACAGTGTATGCAAAGTGAATGCAAATTCTCTAATGATGACATTTACACACTGGAATTCTTGAATGGAATTTCTGCTACCAAATCACAGATAAGCACTAAAAATAGGGGTTCCAGTAATGCTATGTCGCAATATAGAGCAATCTGTAGGACTTTCCAACGGCACAAGGTTAATTGTAACTCGAATAGGACAACATATAATTGAAGGAGAAATAATAACCGGTAGTCATGCTAGTGACCGAGTTTTTATTCCTCGAATGCTATTGACCCCATCAGATATTAGACTACCATTCAAATTCCAACGAAGACAGAACCCCTTGGTTCTTTCTTTTGCAATGACAATCAATAAAAGTCAAAGCTAATTTTCATCTCATGTTGGGTTATATCTACCTCGCCTTGTTTTCACCCACGCACAACTGTATGTTGCTATTTCAAGGGTTAAAAGCAAATCTGGACTCAAGATTTTGATATGTGACAAAGAAGGAAATTCAACAAATGTTACACAAAATGGTGTATACAAAGAAATCTTCCAAAATATAATATAATATAATATAATATAATATAATATAATATAATATAATATAATATAATATAAATTTCTTGGGCAATTCTGTTTTTCTTTATATTCACTCTATCCTTTCAAAAAATTTTTTTTATGATATTCAAAATTTTTAACAACCGAAACTTATAGGGATAAAAATCATAAGGCAATGCACAGATCGTGCACATTGATTTAATATTTTCTATGCAAAGAAAATTCCAAAAAGGTAATATACATTCACTTTCGATTTTATTTTTTTATCTTTAAATTTTAATAGTCTATAGAAAACAATTTCAATAATTCTCAAAATTTAAAACAACAAAAAATTATAACACATAACATAACTGGGCAACGCCCGTGTCATACACTAGTATTTAGTAAAAAAATCATAACACCACACATAATAAACTAAACAGTATTGTACAAAACATCAACATGTATATTTTGTTTAATTTAACTAAGTTTTGTAGCTTTATCTTTATTAAAGAATTTCAGTGTTGTAATTATTAATTTGTGGGCAAATTAGACGTTAATGTGATTAGTGTTAGGCTGAACAAAAAACCGAATCGACCGAAAAACATATTTGAACGAATTATGTCACATTTTCAATAGATTTCATCAGAATTTTTCAACAATATCCATGGGAAAATTTTTCAAAAGAAAATTCGATTTTTTCCTCGAGAAACAATTCCGACTAAAAAGATTTTCGATGAATTATGTCCCAACTTCAAAAAAATTTGACGAATTTCATCAGAAAAATAAAAAAAAATCAAATTTCATTCGACTCCTTGAAAAACTTTTTCAACTACATTGACCACCATAAAATCTGACAGAATTAGTTAGAAAAGTTATATTTCCAACGATTTTCATCGGAAAAAATTAAATTTCATATATTTCACGAATTTCTTCGATTTTTTATATAAACCCACACTAAACCATAGGTTAACCTAATCGATCAATTTGTCTAAACTACAGTTCCACTATAGATTTTGTGAAAGAAAAATCGAACTTTTTGGTTCAATTAGCAATTCAATAAAAAATGACTCGAATTGAACCATGTTTACGGCTAGACGGTGTTATGATCTAAAATATGTTTAAAACATTTCAGTTCTACAATTTTATAAAATCTAACTTACATTTACAATTATTTACGTTTTTGACAATATTATTAATTCACTGTACATAGAATTTCATGATTTTTTTGCTAAAAGATATATATTTAGAAGTTTATGAGATTGAGATGATACATAATATATTGTTATTCATACATCACCAAATTAACAAAAATATACCAATGTTAATTATTTTTATTAAATGCTATGCTTTTAAAAGGATTGAAGAATACAAAATCTGTTGCAAAGACTAAAGGAATAATTCGTCTAAGATCATGAGGCGCTATATGGGTTTAGCCACTGTATTTATAACTAATTTCATATAACTATATTTATAGTGGAAAATATGTACACCACAATTCGGTATTTATGAAAAAAATTAATGTCATGATTATAAGTGATAATTTAAATATTTAACATATTTTTTTAAAGGTGTATACAATCAAGTTGTATCCATGTATAAAACTTTAGTTATGGATTAATTATATAATATACTATATTTTTTATTTGTGGAAATATAACAGTTTTAAATTTTTTCTCAGAGTTGTATTTTTAAATTTGTTAATTGCATTTTTTATGGGATGAACTTTTCATGAGTATAAACTTTATACAGATTTAAATTGTAAAAAAAACTACAAATTTAAATATTTTTATGTGTAAATTTATATTTATTCTTTATATATTTAAACTTAATAAATATTAAATTGTTATATTTTTTATGAATTTTACTTTTATATAAACTTTTTATCATTTTAGATTAAATATTAACTTTATATAGACTATATATTATCTTTATATATTTTAGAATTGAAATATATTTGTTAGTTTCATAAATAAAAATACAAAAATTTTAAATTTTAACAAATGCATATATCAACACTTGTTTAATGTCACGTAAAAGAAGCTCAAAATCGAATTCCAGAAACACTAGAAAGCTAAAAAGCCCAAAAGCAAAAAAAAATATGAAAAAAAATTATATGAATACAAGAATTTATAAAAAAAAATAATGAGTCGATCAATAAATGTTTTTTTATAAAAAATATAAAAAATAATAATAAATTTAAAAATAAATATTAAAATTGTATGATATAATTAAAAAGATAAGTGTTTTATAGTTATAGAAAAAAACTTGGTGGTAAGTGGTAAGGCAAAACCAACGAAATTGGCGCCACTTCGTTTTTCCCGCCTCCAAAGATATGCAGTTTCCATTCTCACTAAAACCCTAACAGTCTTCTCACTTCAACACAACACACCACTCTCAACCAAACCAAACAAGGCAAATGTTCTATTCACAGTCATTTTTAGCTCGAAAAGGTCCATTAGGCACTGTTTGGTGTGCCGCACATCTCCAACACCGTCTCAAACGATCCCATTATACCTCCACCGATATTTCCTCCACTGTTGGTTTGTTTCTTTTCACTCTTCTCTCTATTTATTTTTGCAACTCAACTCATTTTTTCCCTTTTTTTCTAGATCGAATTATGTTCCCCGAAGTCCCAATCGCCCTGCGAATGTCCGGCCACTTGTTATTAGGTGTTGTACGGATTTACTCCAAGAAAGTTGAGTATCTTTATCGCGATTGCAACGTTATTTTGGTTGGATTGAGAAAGGCGTTTACAAATGTTGATGTTAATTTGCCTGAGAATGCTTGTACCGCCAAGTTTGAGGCAATTACTTTGCCGCAAAGTTTCGATCTTGACGCCTTGGAGATCGATTTGGATTGTATTGATGGGTATATTTTTGTTAAAGTTGTTCAATTTGTTCGTGTTGTCTTAATTTTGCGGAAAAAAAAATCATGTGGGTTTTTGGATTTTGTAGGTCTCCAGATAGTCACCTTAGGAGTCGTGAGGATATTACTCTTAATGATCAAATTCCGACGGGATTTGATCCTTATGTTGTTGTTACAATTGATGAGGTTCATAGGTTTTTTTTTTTCATTTTTAGTAGTTATTGGTTTCTGTATGCTTATTGGTTTTGTTGAGCTGAAAGTTACTTTTTTTTTTCATAGGATATGTTTCCACCTGAAGAGGATCCTAATTTAGGAGCAAGACTAATGGATGAGTATGTATCTAATTTCATTTGAGGCTTTAGTTATGCTGTTTTGATTTGATTTATAGGAGTTGTTTAGATTATCTTTGTTCTCTCTTATTTGTGCAGGATTGGTCCTACTACTACTGTTGATAACGATGCACATTTTCCTGATACCAATACAAGTAATCAGACAGATGTGATTCATGATTCTGGTGGTTGTCAAGACCCCGGTCCAAGTAATCAAAGAGAAATTCTTACTGATGTGATGGACTTTGAAGAACCAGGTGTTGACACTCGGACAGAAGTAATTGATGCAGAGCTTACTGTTGATAGCCCTGAAGTGAGGCGTGATAATGATTTTGGTCCAAAGATCCTTCCATCTGTAATTCCTGATATTCATAATGATACAAATATGCCACATACTCATCCAGTCGATGCTCTGCATGAGAAGGGAGTTCCTTCTCCAATTCCAGAGGATATTTTACCATCTGGAGCTAGAACCACTCCGTCTCCACAACGTTTACAGTCACCTCCTAACTTTGATTCTTCAGGGGGCAATGAGATCTCTGATACACATGTTTTGTCAGGTGTGTACATATATCCATGAGATATAAGGGCCATTAAAGCCTATCTTCTTTGGCATTGAATGGGTTTTCTCGGTTTCTTTTCAGGACATGTGTTTGATCTTCTTCCATCCCCACCTGTTCAGGCTCAGCAGCCAACCCCACCTGTTCAAGCTCAGCAACCACCAAGGAGACAAAGGAAGAGGAAAATTTTATATGACAAAGATGTTGTACTGAAGAATAAGTATGAGTCTCATATGCTCAATGCAAATTTTTTTTAAGTTGGTGACTGTTATTGATAAATGAAAATTGCCAGGTCTATGAAGAAGGGACTACAAGACTGCAGTGATATATTGCGGAGCAGGAGGGGTATCCCTTCTACTTCTTTGGGTATAAGGAAATTTAGAAACCACCAAAACATGGAACATGCATTTTCAGTGCCCTCGTTTAGTGGTTAGTTGCCTTTCATGTGATAGGATTTTTGCTTTAAGTTAAATGGAGTTGTTTTAGTGAGAATTTTGACATTTTTTCCCTTCTATGCAGGTTTGTGTGATGACATCTGCAATCTTTTCCAGAAAGATTATATTTCTACAAAATCCCATTTGGTCCTTCAACCAGAAACTAATCAGGATCCTCCAGTTGCAGCTTCTGCTGCACCTGCAAATGGAGACAATGCGGAGCTTAGAAATGCAAGTTCTGCTCCCGCAACAGAGCCTGTGTTGCAGCCTACCAATCTAACTTATCATGCTCCTGAAATAGAATCTAACATAGGGGCCAGGGCTGCAGAATCTCCTGCTGACATGGAAATTGAATATCAAAGACATGCTGACAATCATAATTTGGATGATGTTTTACCGGAACTCTGTCCATCTTCAGCCAGAGTTAGCTCTTCACCAGGAAGTTTCATCCCTTCTTCTCGAAGAGATGACTTCACCCCAATCTCCACAAAGAGTTTTGGATTGGAATCTGTATCTGAGGATGGAACTACCGTTTCTGCTAGAACTAATTATTCTGAACTTGAAACTCCAGGGGAAAACGTGGGGGGATTTGGTGATGCAAACTTTCGTCTTTCAGATATTCCTGAGCTAATGGATTCTGCTGAAGCTGCAGTAAGCATTCTTTCAATGCATCATTTTGGGTGACCTTTTTTTTCTTATGTTCACCCGAAAAGACGTTATCTGCATTCCTTTTTAAATGAAGGTTCACTGTTTACAACTGATGTTGCTGTTTCTGTGCAAAGTAAAAATATATATACATTGTTTTGCTGGAGCAGGAGATAGCCTGAATATCTTGAGGTTCTGCAGGAACTATAATTTTGAAAGCCATGAACCATGTGAAATTATGGTTTAACAGGATATGCGTCCTCATTTTTCTGCTAATGCAGATATTCTCAAGGGCTTGAGAGCTTTTCCCTTCTAGTTATTTTTGTTCTGAGAGTATAATTTTATATCAAGTTTCTTCTTCACTTGCAATTCCAAATCCAATGTCCTAATCTTCCAAGTTAGTAATCTGACCAACTTGCTCTTTCTTCTAACTTGATCATTTATATTTTGCAGGACCTTTCTTTTCTGGATGCAGACAATACTCCAGCCACACCAGCAGGTATGGTGTTTCTTGTTAGCCCATTAAAGAAATGTACAATTATGTTATTTCCTGTCAAATGTGAAAACTTCTCAGAATTAAGTTTTAGTCAGGAATAATATATTTATGCCAATGACAGGATTGCAGGGAAGTCAAGGGACTGATACATTGTCTGTGAGAACAAGGTATTTTCCCTGTTCATGAATGGAGAAACTACAGTTTCATTTCTTACTTTTGGTTCTTCGTTAATGTGATTTATGTGGGCATGCAGGGCTGTGGCTCAATTTTTAAAACAACATTCTCCAGATTCACTTCCATCAGAAAATCAAACTGGAGATCTCAGTCTCAATAAGATCTTACAAGGGAAAACAAGAAAGTTATGTGCTCGGATGTTTTATGAAACTCTGGTAAGTTTTATGAACATGTTGTCTGGGTTATAGGTTTATGAAATTCGTTATCCTTGAATCATCTATTACTTACACCGATAAATTGCAGGTTCTGAAAAGTTACGGACTTGTTGATGTACAACAAGAGCGACCTTATGGTGATATTGCTTTGAAGTTGACTTCAGCACTTTCAAAAGCTGATCTATAAGTTTCACTGAGCAGATGTGCAAATTTTGACTTTGCATGGACAGGTACTATTCCATCACTCGTTCACTCTCAAGAATGTATATTTCTTGCCCTAGAAGAAGTTAGGCGTATTGAATAAAGCCTACTATCTTCTGTGCTTTTATTGCCAGTATGCCTAATTGGCACTATAAGATGTTAGTATCAAGTTGACTGATTGAGGAAGCTTAAGTAGAATCTTTGCAATAACAATCCTTACCGCAAAAGCCATGAATTATATGTTAGTCTCGTCGGACTTAATGTCGGTTTTTAGTTTTTTTTTTCTTGACAGTTTGCCCATTGCCATTCTGTATGTATGATCTGAGTAGCGATTATTGCTCTGTTGGGCTGTTATATGCATCGAATTAGGACTTTTGAAGGAATTCTACAATATTTTTTTGTCAATCTAGTTTTGTGAAATGAGTCCACAATGTCATTTTTGTGCAATTTCTGTGCATGTCTGATTAGATTACTCCCATTTGGATAGTAACTTGTGCTGTTTGTTATTTGCAGGCAAGGGAAGGGAAGGTGGGATTGTATTTTTGTATATGGATGGCATAGAAATGTGGGAATTTTGGAGGAGCTAATGTATAGTCCACATTGCTGTTTAGATGAGATGAGATTTTTGGGTTAGTGTAAATCTTGTATAGTGAGTTGGGGGAATTACTTAAATTTATAGTTGTTAGAACTTAATGTTTGGTAATTTAGTCATATTTATGGAAAATGGTAAAGAAATGAGTAGTGCTTGATTTAGTAGTCTAAACTTGCAGATCTCCTTTCCCTTTCCTACATTGTTTTTTGGACATACATGTCCAATTGAATTGAGTATACTTAAAAAGAGAAGTGTTTGAACCCCACTGTACAAGTTTTCCAAGAATCAGAGAGTAATGCTCTCTTTCTTTTAAATTTATTTTTTAAAATAGAGAGTTTAATATAAAAAAACTTTTTCAATGACCTCTCTATTTAATTCTTTATTTTTAAATATTAATTAGAGAGTACACTTGAATTTCTAATTTTATTGAGCAAAAACTAATCTTTATGTGATTTCTAACTTATACTTTTTATCCATTTCAATTGTTTAGGGTTTAGGGTAACCTTTACAATTACATTTTGAAAACTTTTTCTTACATTTATACCATAGTTAAAGTGTTTGGTTCAATTTATTTTAATTAGAGAATTGACAAAACATCTTCTAAATATTTATATTATTTATTTATTTAATACTCTATTAAGCTCATTTTTTCTTTCTTTTTTTTCTTGTTATGCTCTCCATATTCAGGTTTTTTCCTCAAATTTTTTTTTACGAAAATTTTTCTCTTTTGATATTCATTTTTCTCCTCTATTTGTGCTTGCTCTTTTTTTATTTTATTCTCTTTTCTTATTTTAATTTTTAATTTTAATTTTAATTTTTTATATCATTTGACTTAACTTTTTTGTTTTGTTTAGTCAAAATATATAAAAAAATATTCCAAATATTTATTGTCTGAATCTAAGAAGTAAATCTATTAAAATAAGTTTTTATATTTTATATTAGTTTATTCTAATATTCGTAAAAAAATATGCATATACTTTATATATACGAGTTCTGCATTGTTTTAAGTATATTAAAATATTATGATTTTTAATAAATTTAATAATTTTAGTGTTATGTATTTATGCAGTTGATTGTTTATAATATTTTCAGTAGCATAAATATAAACAAACTAAACATATTTCTTTCGTATACATTTTTTCTCTATTTAGATGTTCTTTATATTTTTTTATGTGATAGATTTTTGAAATTTTAATATAATATAGACTAAATATATATTATCTGTAAACTAAATATATAAACTAAAATTTTGAGTTGAAGTTGACTTTTAATTCATTTTTAAATGAATTTAAAGAATGCAGAATTGAAAAATATGATTTACCATGTCATAATTTGTTTTACATGTTTTTAATATAATATAAACTTAATATATAATGAATGTAAACTAGCATATAATCAAAATATAGTTTTCCAACTTTATATAAACTGGTTACAAATTATGTTTCCTATAAGTTTTTTATATTTTATTTGAACATATTGTAAATTGAATATATTTTAATGTATACTTCATGTGAACATATAATTATTTATGAATATTTTTTATATTAGTGAATTTTATTGGTCTTAATTAACTTGAAAGAATAATTTAGTCCGCCCATGACGTTTGGGTCGTCAAATATATATAATTAAGTTTCAGAACTTAATTATTAGTTATTTGGTGTAAGGATTAAATTAGAAACATTTGATGTTTAGGGATTAAAATGTAATTTGACCCAAAAGGTATCAAATCACCAAGAGGTACCTAGAACTCTATAAATAAGAGTTCTCCTCCCTCATTTTGTAACTTTGCCACTTATTTTCTGCAGAGAGAAAACAGAAAATATTTTCTCTCTCGGTTTTTGGTTGATCAGATTTTTCCGACGTGGTTTTCGGGGGTGAAACTCCGTCCGATTCTCGACGTGCGAATGCCTGTGGAATCGGAATACTCTCAACGTGGTTCGATTCAATTCCACTGCGTTACAAACGAATTTCCAGGTCTATCCCGTTTCCGTTTATTTTTCCGCATTAATTATTAGTTAATTAATATATATAATATGTGTTATTATATAAAACTGTCATTGGTATCAGAGCAAAAATTGATTTAAACGTATAGAAAATTATTTCACATGTTGAGAGTGGCTGTAGTAATTTTTCTGGAATTTTTCGGATTGTAAAAAACGCGTAATTTTAGTCGTAAAGTTTAGAAATCGACGAATCTAAAAAAATAAAAGTCGGAATTTCATAATTTTGACCACACCAATGGACTCAGAGGCCCGAAAATAGTCCGAGACACTGTTTAAAATCTCCAGAAGACACCTGGAAGACGGAGCGTGGCCTTCACGCGCCTGTCGTTCGGTGGCCGCGCGTGGGGCACGTGCAGTCAGTGTTTGGTTTGAACCAAACGACACGACGCGTGTCGTTTGGCCCAAACAACGCGTCAACCGTCGTCCAAAACGGCTAGTCGTTTGGTTTGAACCAAACGACTTGTCGTTTGAAAGTCAAACCGCCCAACCGTTTCTTACCTCAACCCAACGACACGTCGTTTCACAGGTAACCGCCAAACCGTTTGCGGTTGAACCAAAACGACAAGTCGTTTAAAAAATGAAAACGATCAGTCGTTTGACCCAACCCATCAGCCCTGACCAAACCCGACTCGACCCGACCCAAACCCGCGTGTTTCCCATTCAAACCGACCCACTCGGTAGCGAATCAGAGGATGCCACGTGTCGCGCGTTGGCCTCCTGCGTCTGGTTTAGTACCACGCGCACGCACAGTGGCTTCCGTCCACTCGCGGTGGCGCGTGTGGCGCGTGAACTCTGTTACGGTGGTAAAAAATTTCCTATCTTTTGACAGATTTAATTTGTAAATATTCTGAAATTTTTTATATATTTTGTGTAAATTATTGAGGACCAGAAGTATTTATTCTATTTAAATTCAATTAAAATTTAGTATTTTAATTAGTTTAAATAATTAAATTAGTCCAAATAAATTCCCAGAAAATTACAGTGAGTCTGTAATGTATTTTAGGAATTTATTGTACAATTTTTT